>JAXGGA010001377.1:0-155699 GCA_038373865.1 Uloborus plumipes | reverse complement strand
AGTTGCGTATGATTCTATACATTGTTTTTGCGCCGACTTCAAAACTTATGTTTAAAAGTAGTTTCGATGGTCAAAGAAAAAAAATATTTTTTACTTTTTAGAGCAATTTCCAACTGAAGTCGGTTCTATTTTTTTTTTCCAAAAATATTTTATTTCATTCTTTTTAGTGTAAATGATATTAGTGTAAATGATTTAGTGTAAATGATGATTTAGTTAAAATAATCAAAATATAGTTAAAAACCATGCAGCTGTTCGAAAAACTTGCAGACCTGGACTCGATCTCATTCCATCAGGAACTTCAACCCGACGTTTTTAACCACGTGAGACGTGACCATCGGGTCGCTTATTGAAGTAAGGATTTACGATAGCACATATTGTTTTTAAATAACATGAAATTTTAGTTTTTCGATCATAACTTTTTTTCTAGTGAACAAATATCGTCATATGAATGCATGGTACCTAAGTTTACCATCTCCTATCGATTTAAAAAAAATTGTCCAAATCGGTTCAGTAGATCAGATGTTATGTGCGAACAAACAGACAAAAAACATACGATTTGAATTGAGAACCTCCTCCTTTTTTGAAGTCTGTTAAAAATTGAAAGTAAAAGTGAGTAATTTGAATTGTGGGAGAAGGAGTTAGAGTAAGACTTGAAAAATTGGTGCAAGTTTTTGCTTTTCATGGAAAATGATTTTCAACTAAAGTGGACTCTTTAGCTTTTTTCAAACACCACAAATCAAAATCTTATTTTTTAAAAATGTGTGTCACTAAGATAAATATTTCACTTATGCGCCTAATTTTTCGTAAAACGTAAAAAAAATAATTAGTTTTCTTTAAAAAATAAGCATGTTTCTCCAATTTCCTCTTTAATAAATCCTTAAATTGCTCACAGAAGGCATTTTTTCCGCATGAACAGCTCGGAGATTGACAATTATCAATTATGCATTGATTTGAAATGATTAGTTTGTGATTAAGTATGCTACAATTTTTGTTTTCTTTTTGTCATAGAAGTTACGTTACAGTAATTGCCAAACCATAGTAATATGTCCTTTTTCTATAGAAACACTCTTATTTATGCTCTCATTAGAGCCTATCTTGCGTTTTAGACCTATAAATAGGCTTGTTCACTTATGCGTCTCTTTCACTTATACGCCTTTTTCTGTTGGTCCCTTGGGCCGACGCATAAGTGAGAGTTCACTGTAGTTTTAAAAAACTAAAAAATACACTTTTAGAGTTAATCAAACTAAGAAGAAGATTTTCAAAACTATTAAATATCCGTTAAGTTTACATGCACTTATAATAAATACATCAATATATAACATAGTTTAGCTTTTTACTTAAGTATATTTTCAAAAAACGTGAATTTTATCTTTAATTCAGAGTTACATACTCAAAAAAATGAAACACTTGTGATGCATCAACATGTAATATAGTTTAGCCTTTAGTATTAATAATAGTATTAAATACATTACTTTTATATTTGTAAAGAACGTGAATTTTATCTTTTATTCAGAGTTACATACATACATACAAACAAACCCACATGTGAAACTAATAAAAGCGTATTAATGATGCCTTACGTATGAAATGTGATGAAGTATAAAGGGCAATTATAGTATTCTGGCAAAAAAAAAGAAGCATCCTTGAGAAATATGACGATGAGAATTTCTCACTCGTCATAGAGGCGTCATAAACGCTTTATTGCTTACGAAACATTGTATAGCGAGGAGTACTCTTCGTTATTTGAGTTTTCGATCATCGCTTGAATTTGGTACCAAAAATTAGTTCGCAATAAAATTTTCGTTTGTATTTTTAATTAGGAAAAAGTTCCAACTTTAACTGTAGGTCAGAAACGTTAAAAATTAGAAAATCCGAATGAACTCGGATCGAGTATTTCGAAATGATGATCGATTCGTCGATAACTAATCGACTCTCTGCTGCCGTAGCTCGCAATATTGGCTAGCATTCAGTCACCCGATCGCCAGAAGTAACTGCCCTGGCGCATTCCGTCGATTTATCTCGCTCGAAAATCCAGACAATGGGCCAGGTACAGCGCCAAGCCCGTCCCTCTTCAATCGATTTGCTTCATCCTCAAAATCGATAGACACAGATACACGCGGACAGGATTTACGCACCCGTATTAACCGTTTAATAATATAAGCAGTGGGGAAAGAACGCACAAATGACGATCATTGCTGTGTCCTTCCCTTCCTCTGGTTCTTGGGGCTGATTATTATTTGGGCATTCTTGGAGCCCCAAGGGTATTAGTTGATTTATTGGTATGTTAGCGAGGGTTTATTCCATTATGCGTTCGTTCGCAGGAGAAGGCTTAAATCTATTCTTGTAATATTAATGCGCGAAATTAAATCTTCCGACCTTTTGATGGTGGAGCATTGTTTGCAACGGCTTTGGAGGCCCTTTGGAGAGTCAAGTTAAGTATAAGAGTTTATAGTGGGTTTGGACGCAGGCGAACTGAGAGAAGATTAGGGGAGGGACTAGTGTTTTGTTTTGGGTGATTGCTGCGACTATCCTTTCGTGAGTTCCGTGACAGTTTTGAACTATCAACGGATGATCTATTAGGTGAGACATAAAGCTTTGACTAATGTCCTGGTTATTTGGGTGTTGAGAAGGAAAGTGATCCAACTTGCTGGCTTAAGCTGCTTCAGAAACTGAAGATATCTCGGATGATCTTCTCTCCTTTTTGATCTCTACTTGACTTCAGTTGATTAGCGTTCACTTTGAACGTCTGATAGTTCTGTAAGTTTAGTAATCTAAATCTTTGGAACTTACTACAATGAAACATCCGAGCTTTAAATTTAGTGTTTTTTTTTAACAACCTTCTCATTGTCTGAATTTTTGCCCTCTTTTTTTACGTTCATCAGCGCAGAGTTAAATGTATCTTAAGACTGAAAGTACAACAGTATGAAACGTTGTAAATAGCTAATTAGTCTTTTCTTTTGTCTTTCGTTTTTTTGACATAATTTTTTTTTCAATGTTTTGTGTTACTGTCAGAATATTCACCCCTATTTTAAGAAAAATCAACGTAAATAATGAACTTTAGCGCGAGTAAAATCTTCAGAAAATTAGAGCAATTTAGACTTTGACAAATAATTCAGCTCCAAATCTAAGATTTTTATAAAAAAAAAAAAAAATCAGTGCGAAAGAAAGCGGTTGTGAAAAATATTACTTGTTGCAACATAAAAAATGTTAAATTATATTTTTATCTTAACCCAGGAATGCCTAGCTTCCCTTTTTAGGGACGGTCCGAAAAGGGTCTGAATTTCCCCAAAATGAACATTTCAAACAATATAATAGTGTTCAATGAGTACCTTGATATTGTTTCAATTCGTTATTAACAGATTGCAGCATAATAACCATTGTAAAGTGTGTTAGTATACAATGTAGCAGTTTTAATATGATCTTTATCAAAAATTACATCGTTCACAATCTCAAGAAAAAAAGCTAAGTTTTTAAAGCTATACATAAGCTTCCCAGTTTATGTTAATTGCTAATTTTATTTCTTCTTATGAAATGTCTTTTTAAATATTATATCGTAGGCAGAAAAAAATTTTAGTAAAAAAAGTATGTACCCTTTGGGGTCTATCGTAACTTTTAAGGGACGATTTTTCTTTCCTTAATAAAAAAATATTTTTTACATAATATTTTTTTATTATTTTTCCTGTCCATTAAACACTGTTTGTAATCAGTATACAAATTATCTTTGGAAAAAAAATGTCAGGCATTAATGGGTTAAAAAGAAAATAGCTTTAGCTTTAAAGCTAAAACCAAATTTCAGCTAAAAATTAAAAAAAAGTTTTATTTAATATTTTAAAATATTTTTCTGCCGTTTCAGTTAATTATTTAAAAACTACTGCGAAATGTTGTGAAAAATCTACCAGTCAGTTTTAACGTATTGTAAAAACCAGGGGTGCAGAAAATGTTTTCCCCTCCAACATTTCCCCCAATTTGTACGAAAATTTCCCCAAACTTTAACAATATATGTAAAAGCTTAGATAAAAATTAATTTTGCATCACAACTGACATACCACAGTAAAATAAAAGTCAAAAGTGTTGCACTGAGTACTCCGCAGATATTATAATCAGCAAATACTCATATGTGAAGAGAAAGAGTACAGAAAATTGAGAACTGCTAGATAATTGATTAAATATAAACTTACAATATGCAATAGTTTATTACATAGAGTATACACGTAGAAACATTACTACTGTTTGACTCATTAAATATGACTGCATAAGCACCCTAGTAGCGATTCCTGTTCACAAGTAGCGAATGGCTTCTAACGGAAAAGTGAAAATGAATTGATAATCGTTGTAAAAAAAAAATAATTATAATTTAGGATGTATGCAAACATTTTCAATCTTGCGAAATACTTTGTATTGAATCAGCAAAATTTCCCCAAACAACCAAAATTTCCCCGATCCAGGATCGCCGGATCGGACATATTCTGCACCCCTGGTAAAACCCCTTTACACAACCGATGGTGAGTTGGTGATCGAGCAGTCTTTAAGCGGCGAACGAGGCAGGCAACAGAGGGCGGAACCTTCTAGTGGTAACATTTTTTTAATTTCGTTAATCGAACCTAGCTTTTGTATAAAACAGTTAACTTCACGAGCTATTTGAAAGAGAAAAAAAGTGCATGTAACAAGAAAAATAAGCATAATCGAAAGAAGTACATACGTAAATAACACTAAACGGAAATTCAAAGAAGTAACATGAGTGTCTGCTATTGATTTCTCACCCAATTTCGTTTTACCTTTCCCAAACAATTACAGCATAGAATTAGGCGCTTGTTTTAATCCATGCTATAAAATATTTTTGTAATGCTGAAATGGCTAAAAAAAATTACGACCTCCTTGTCTTTAACTAAAAACACTTGTAAGGAATTTCTGCTGCCTTTTTAACAATTTTGTTGAGTGGTGAAGCTTTTAATGCGTTTGTTTTTGAACGGAAAACAGTTACAAAACTTTTCTACTACTTCTTTAACGATTTCGTAATAAATAGGGGATCTCTTGCACACATCTTCTGCTTCGCCATCCTTATTCTTTTCTTCTTCAATAGTAAAAGGTATTCACAGCAAGTTTGTTGTGAATAGTTGAAAAAGTAGTATCTTTTCATAACAAATTCCAAAAAAAAAAAAAAAATGGTCTATCATATACAAAAGTAAAAATGAATATTATTTTACTGAATGTGTATTTTAAACCACTAGTGGTTAAAATAAACTAATATCTTTTTGATGAAATGTAAGAGATAAATTGAACAATTTATGAAATGGAAAATTCGTGCATTTTATATGCTATTAAAATGTTTTATCAGTGGCGTATCCAGGGGGGGGGTGCCAAGGGACTAATGCACCGCCCCCCCCCCCCAAGATTTTGTAAGACTATAAAAAATGGTGGCATCGAATTTTGAAAAAACATGTAACCTTCATGTTAATGTGCTTCAGGTTTTTTCAATGAAAAATACTTTATGGGCACTAAAATATTGTCATATCATTTTCTGTTTTCGACAATAAGAAGCAAAACTAATTTTTATTCTGTAATTGTGGAAATGTAAGAGGAAAATGAGCGATGTACCCGGGCCTTATTGTTCTTGAATGATATTCATTTTTGTGGGAAAAAAAAAAACAATCTTTGAGCAACGTTCAATAGAAAAAATGAAATCGAAATACTGTGTTTTTAAAGTTTCACCATATTTCTTGATTTTTTTTCCTTTCTCATCAAAGTGTCGATGTTCGATGTGCACCCCCCAAAATCAATTCCTGGATACGCCACTGTGTTTTATAATATTAATTAGGGTGAGTTCTGGTAAGTGCGTCCACTGGGTAAGTGCGTCCACTGGGAATTATATCAACACTGTCGTGAAATGGCTTCTGCAACACATCGACTATGTTAGATAACTGTCTAATAATAATTTCAATAGGTAGAATTCAGGCCTGGATTCAATAGACGAAACACAATCAGAGACAACTTAAATGTCTTCAAAAAAACTCTAAAGTAAAGATTGAGAAGATTTTGTTTCAGTTTCTCTTGTAGTCATACCAAGCAATTGAAGTCAAGAAATACAAGTAGTTTCTTTTGAGTAATAGCTACTAATAACATACATGGGGTATTTTGATCAAATACTCTAACTAAAATTTGTTTATATGACGGTACGCACTTTCCCTTTCGTTAAAGTAAGGTGGGGGTAAGTGCGTACCATTATGATGGGGCAAGTGCGTACCACTATCATGAGGCATATGCGTACTATTATGCGGAGCAAGTGCGTACCATTATGATGAGGCAAGTGTGTATCATTACGTGGAAAATCCGACTCTCGTAATTCAATTTTAATTTTGCTTATAACTCTTTTATAAACCGATTATAAATCCGACGTCATTTCCATCAAGTATTTATATTCACATTGAATGAGGCATAAGATTTCAATTTTATTCATTACCTCTGAAATATATTGGCTTTTAGATATCAGTTAGTAAATTTTTCGTTGAAAATAGCGATAGTAAACTATACTTAATTTAAACCAGAATGACAAATGAAGCAATGAAATTAAGTGAAACACTAAATAAGGAACCAACTGATTCAAAAAACGAAGGTGGAGTAATAAATAAAATATACTTAAGAAAATTAAGAACACCTTGTGAAAAATTATTTCAACGTACAAAAAAAAAAAAAAGGACAAGTATCATATCATAATCAATTATTTTCTTTTTGCTCTTTATTTTGTGTTTTTTCTTGCTGCTGCTGATTCTAATCCGAAAAATTTTTTAAAACCGTATTTATTCAAAAAAAAAAAAAAAAAAAATTGTTCACTCAGGTCACCTAACGATCTACCATACAAATAGAATTAAAGAAAATCTCAGGGGTACGCACTTACAACAACGCTATTGGACGCACATGTCTCATCTTACATTTAAGGAGGGGTAAGTGCAAATCCTGGCGTAAACACAGACTGATTAATGTATTTAACCAAAATAAACTATGTAGACTATAAGTGATTATTACTAAATAAAAACAACTTACATTTACCTACTTGGTCTTATTAAAAGGACAAAGGAAGAATCACAGACACAACTCTCTCAATCTTCAAATTACAGTTGTTCGCAAGACACGTGGGATACCACTGATTGCGTTTCATCCATGCAAGCAAGTGCTGATCTCTAGTATTAGGAATTATCCCAAGGCAATTACCTAACATATATAATATGTGCCAGAAGTTTTTTCCTGCTCATATTCACATAATTTAAGGTGGGCGCACTTACCCCGCTAGGTAGGGAAAGTGCTTACCTTTGAATAGGTGTCATAAACCAGGTCTCAAAACCTATGCTTATGGTTTATTTGACATATTATATGCTTGAAAATCTTAGTAAAGGACCTGGAAAGAAAACTAAAAAAAATTGTTAGTGTACAAGATTTTTCAACAGAGCAGCATCCTTGAGAACATGATCTTTGAAAAAAAGGGTACGCACTTACCAGAACTCACCCTAATGTAACCATGTCTTGTCTAAAAAAAACCTTACAAAAGGTTTGGCAAATAATTATCGGATACAATTAAATGACAGTTGTAGCATTATATCCTATTCTTTTTCAAGAGTCTTCTTGTTGAAGCTTGTAAAACCATAATAAGAAACAGTTGTTATTTATTGTATAAGGAAAGAAAACTAGGGAGACAAGTCATTTTCCCCAAAAACTGAAACAAGTAAATTACATTGAACCTACTGGCAAAATAGGCCTTTAACATACTAATCACTTTTTACAGTATCAATTTTTAATTTTCTAAAGTTATTCTTCCCTGTTTTGTATTTTCCCCTGGTAAATTTAATTTTGCTTTGGAAAATGAATTCACATATTTCATACTCAACCGATTTCACCGAGATGCAAAAATAATAAATAATAATACCTAATGATAAAAAGGTCTTAGACCCAAACATAATAATTTAAATATTGTAGTTATTTATTGCCGCCACGTGTCGTATACATTTCAAATGATATTTCCACGAAGCTTGAAAGTCATAATTGCCCTTCAAAAACTCTAGAACCCATACAAATAGCCACTAATGGAAAGTCTCATCAAAGAGAGTGACTTTTTTCATTGAATTTAATTATTTAAAAAGTCACATTCTTTCTAAATCTATTCGTCGTTTTGTCCGCATAATATTGTTTACGTTATCATTTATTGTTATGACTAAAGCACTCATTCTGCTTTAAATTGAAGCTTCTTCGTTGAAAATCTTCCGACTGTATTTGAAAGGTTACAGGAGAAATTTTATCAACGCCATTCAATTTACAAAATTCTTTTACTTCTTTCTTATAAACCGAGCGACTTTATTTGCCATTCTGGAGTACTGTTCAAAAGAACGAAAAAAAGAAAGAAAAAAGAATCAAGAGGAAAAAATTAAAAAAGCAAACTTCGTCTTTACGGGCACGAATAAAGAAAATGTTCAAATAGGAGGAAAAAAGGGAGAAACGTCCAGTTTCTTTCCACTGATTAGATTACGAAAAGAAGCACGCGCACAGATCGGAATTGGGCGTGTGCGCATGCACCACGCGCATACAAAAGAAGCCATAGGAAGGTAAATGTGAAAGACTTTCCAGGCATAAAATATTACGGGCGGTCGGTTTAATATTTATATGGGGACGGATAAAATTACTCTGATGCTGCAACCGTAACCTTCGCTGCAATACACAATGCACTAGTCCTCTGTTCCAATTCTTTCTTGTTGTTCCCTTTCCCCGGGTTTCCACGTTCTTTCTTTTGTTTACTTTCTCATAGAGTTAGAATTTTTTTGGAAGCAGAAAAAAAAAAAGAAAAAAAAAACAGAAGTCTCAAGAATCAGAAAAGTTGCCGAATAAAATTATTTTGCTCCTTCATTAGATTTATGTTTCATTTTCTTCCTAATACCATTCCTTTTCTACTCCATTCATAGTTTCTGAGGAAAATAAATTTAAAGCCTTGTTAAAAGATGATATTATCTTCTTTAAACTTTTATGATTATTTCTACTTTCTTTACATTTAATTTCTTAAACATCTGATGGTCATTCGTTTTTTATTGGTTGTAACTATTTTCCTAAGTAACAATATTTGTTAAAAGAAAAAAAGCTGGCTTTTGTTTTTCGGACGGGAAATTGTCCAAAAGTTCTGGATATCTTGTAAACAAGATGTAAGAAAAAAGTCGAGAAATATAAATTTAAATGAAATTCCATTCTCAACTAAGAAAAATACTTAGTATAAATCATTTAAGATTATAAATTAATTTAATTATTAATAATTATAAATGATAAGTCGGTCGCAAAAATAAAACTTAATTTTTTGATTTATCACCGTAAACCAGATGTCGTCGAAAAGCTGAATATCAAGTGTTGCTTAATAAAATGAAATTATATTTAAAAAAAAAAATAAAAAATAGACTACAAAACTGTAGCTAGAAATTCCTCTAAAAAGTAAAAGATAATTATACTCTTTGAGCATCATCGATAATACTTTGAAACATATTTTTTGAAGTCAACGCAAAAACAATAGGTACAGTGAGGTTTAACCATACGTCACCAAAATTTTCCGAAAACCACCTCCAAATTAAGGCAGGAATTCAAGTGAAACAGGCGATCGCAAATTGCAATCGCTACTGGAAGTCGAATTACATTAGAACGTTTCTTGACAAAAACATCGTGACGTTTGCGTGACGTTTGCCTATGAAAAACGAGCTAGATAAAACGTCACAGCCAACTTGGCGAATAAAAGGAGATCGCTGACTGCCTGTGAGCTCTTATTGGCTCCACCACCATTGCAATCGCAAATTCCCAAATTTGGATAAGTTGAAATCGCTATAAATGCTAATCACTCGAATGCAACTTAACTTGGCACTGACGTCACTACGGGTGGAGTCAATAAGAGCTCACAAGCAGTCAGCGATCTCCTCTTATTCGCCAAGTAGGCTGTGACGTTTTATCTAGCTCGTTTTTCATAGGCAAACGACACGCAAACGTCACGCTGACGTCACGATGTTTTTGTCAAGAAACGTTCTAATGTAATTCGACTTCCAGTAGCGATTGCAATTTGCGATCGCCTGTTTCACTTGAATTCCTGCCTTATAACGAAACATTTTTATATTAACAGAAATGCGTTGATGTCAATGTAATGGTAACATGCGAAAGCTGTTTAAGAGCCATGGTCCATTAAAATTTACACCTGCAATTTTAAAGTCTGTCCTTTTTTTTAAACATTTTTATTTCATTCATTTTTGTATGAATGTATTTCAAAAATAGTTTCATGTCAACATCGTGAAAATTTACTTTTTTTTAATGTAAATGCACAAATTATATTTGGAAAAAATATCTATGCGTCCAAATTTTAAAGCAGTAGGCATCAAAGCTAATCCTTGTTCCTCTCAGAAATTTATTTGTGAGCTAATTTAAAATAAACCATTAAAATATTAACGGTTTCCCAAATTAATTTACGTTTCAAAGCAATGCAAGTTACTTCTGAAAAAATCCTCTGTACTGGGCTCCGTTGCCCATTTTTGACTCCATATGTATGTAAAAATTCTACAGAACAATGACAGTTATGAATTTCATGTTTGCTTCAGCGAAGCTTTCATTCAAAACTTTCATTATGATAACCATTAATATAGCAGTGGAATGACAATCATTTTCTTCAAACATAATTTTATATTTCTTCATTTAATAGGGAAATTAGATGAAAATTAGTTTATTGTCAATAACTTTTTTTGAGGAACAAATATGGAATGCCCTAAATTGGACCGTCCCTCATTCATCAAAAAAAAAAAAAAAAAAAAGTCATCATACTCGATTTACTAAATCACACGTTCTGAGCTAACAAAAAAAAACATACCTACGGTATTGCCTCCTTTTTTAAGACGGTAGAATAGAAAAGAGAAACATAGCTAACAAAACGTTTACTTCTGTATATAGCTTGACTGATAAGAGTAAAAACAAACCAACTTCTAGTGCAATGTACTAAGGCCGTTTTCTGTTAAAATAGAAACATGAAGGGTGGCAAAAATACTAGTATTGCATCAGTACAATGTTCCTATTTCCATATTGTTCATCGCTCGAAAATGCGATCTTTTTCTTTGTCTTTCTTTCTTTTTTTTTTTAATGGAACTAGATCAACAAATACACATTTCTCTCTGAAAAAAATTGCTGTCTAATTATCTTTTTTTTTCTAAATGCTGAATTTATAAACTATTGCTGAACATTTTCTTTTTTGCTTTCATCTATATTTTCGTAGGAAAGTGAGCTTATTTTTATTACTTATTTTCATTGATTTTCTTCCCTTTGTCTTTCATCTTAATATTACTATGCGATGTTTTATTTCACAAGAAAACAAATTATATGTAGTAAAGTTTACAAATACCTTTGTGCTACTGATGTAGAGAAAAATACAACGTTAAGGAGGCCCAAATAAGTAGGGATACTGCAGACAAGTATTTCGGTGTTACAAGGAACGCCTTTTTCATTGCAAAAAAAAATTTTGAGCTTATGGATGCACAGACATCCTACAAAAGCAACGGAAACAGAAGCGAGCAGCTTAAAAAGCAAACATAGCGGATTACCCGAACACTAATAAAAAAAATTTTAAGCCAAAAAAGATCCAGTGGGAAAATAAGGATTGAACCGAAACTTTCTACCAGGTACGAAATGGAAAGAAAAAATTCGATTGGCTACACGATAAGCCAAAAGGTTAACATAATAAAAAACACCAAGCTAAAACTGTAAACCGCAAGAACAAAAAAAGAGCAGAATGAAAGAAAGCGAATCAGTAAATGAAGAAAACAAAAAGGAAAATAAAGACAAGTAGAAAAAAGAAAAAATACCAGCAAAATCAGAGGAATAAATTAGAAAGGGAAAAGGCAAAATTATACAAATGGACGCCAAACAGCAGAAAAATAAGGAATAGCATTGAGCTCGTTAACTAAGTCAGAACTGTTTTTCAAAATATGGAAGGTTTCCCAAAAATCAAGATCTGATGGGTTGGGGCATTTTTGGACAATTTGAAAAGAATTAAAATCGAAAGAATGATCATTTTCCCAACAATGTTGCGCAATACTAGACTTATTCAATTGTTGCTTTTTCACATAATTCTGATGTTTCTTTAAGCGGAATTTCAAAGCACATCGCGTTTGTCCGATATAAGAGAGATTACAATTGCAATTAATTTGATAAATACCACAACTGTTAAGAGGATGAATGAGATCTTTAAGAGAAGAGAAACATATTTTATTCGTAGGGAAGGATACCTCCTGGAAATTGAAACATTTGAGAATCTTAACAACCTGATAACTCACAGAGGGAAAGAACGGCAAAACAACCAAATTCTTTCTAATGAAAGTTCTCTTAACAACAGTTGTTTCGGATTTGTTGGAAAGTTTTTTAAAAATGGAATCAATCAAAGTATGAGAATAGTTTTTATCAAGAGCCACAGCTTTAAAATAGTTGAGTTCTGCTTTAAAAAGTTCCGGTGAAGAACAAAGATTAATAGCACGCTGAACAAAATAATTATGCATTTAATTCTTTTGTTCAGTGTGCTTTGTTCTTCACCGGAACTTTTGAAAGCAGAACTCAACTAACTTAAAGCTGTGGCTCTTGATAGAAACTATCCTCATACTTTGATTGATTCCATTTTTTAAAAACCTTCTAACAAATCGGAAACAACTGTTGTTAAGAGAACTTTCATTAGAAAGAATTTGGTTGTTTTGCCGTTCTTTCCCTCTGTGAGTTATCAGGTTGCTAAGATTCTCAAATGTTTCAATTTCCAGGAGGTATTCTCCCCTACGAATAAAATATGTTTCTCTTCTTAAAGATCTCATTCATCCTCTAAACAGTTGTGGTATTTATAAAATTATTTGCAATTGTAATCTCTCTTATGTCGGACAAACGTGACGTGCTTTGAAATTCCGCTTAAAGGAACATCAGAATTATGTGAAAAAGCAACAATTGAATAAGTCTAGTATTGCACAACATTGTTAGGAAGAGAATTATTCTTTCGATTTTAATTCTTTTCAAATTGTCCAAAAGTGCCCAAACTCATCAGATCTTGATTTTTGGGAAACCTTCCATATTTTGAAAAACAGTTCTGACTTAGTTAACGAGCTCAATGCTATTCCTTATTTTTCTGCTGTTTGGCGTCCATTTGTATAATTTTGCCTTTTCCCTTTCTAATTTATTCCTCTGATTTTGCTGGTATTTTTTCTTTTTTCTACTTGTCTTTATTTTCCTTTTTGTTTTCTTCATTTACGGATTCGCTTTCTTTCATTCTGCTCGTTTTTTTTTCTTGCGATTAACAGTTTTACTTGGTGTTTTCTATTATGTTAGCCTTTTGGCTTATCGTGTCGCCCGCCAATCGAATTCTTTCTTTCCATTTCGTACCTTGTAGAAAGCTTCGGTTCAATCTTTATTTTCCCATTGGATCTTTTTTGGCTTAACATTTTTTTATTGGTGTTCGGATAATCCGCTATGTTTGCTTTTTAAGCTGCTCGCTTCTGTTTCCGTTGCGTTTGTAGGATGTCTGTGCATCCATAAGCTCAAAATTTTTTTGCATTGAAAAAGGCGTTCCTTGTAACGCCGAAACACGTGTCTTCAGTGTCCCTGCTTATTTGTGCCTCCTTAACGTTGTATTTTTCTCAACAAATTATAATAGAATTTGAACTCCCCCCCTCCCCCCCAGTATTGTTTCACAAAAGTATAAATCTGTTTTACTTAACTCATAGTAAAAAAAGATACTTCGACATGGTATTTTAAAACAAATTATGGTAAAATATCCCTAATGGAAAATTAGGTGATACTAAATGATGTGTGTTAATAATAGTGCTCACTTTTTTTTTTCTCGTTAAAGGAACAAATTTTCACCCTGTCCATCAAAGGGATAAACTAAACTAACCTTCCTCACCTCTTTGAAAAAAAAACTGTTGATTCGATAAATTTTAGTTTTATCTTGACTCATCTTCATTAAAGCTTGATGTCATTAAATCTTGAATTAATGAATACTAATAGCTAAGAGATTATGAAGTAAAAGAATGTATTAAAACTTGAAAATAGCATTTTCTTCCTTTTAGAATTTACTGTTTTTTAAAAATATATTAAACAAATAGGTAGTTGACAGTTTACTCTCAAACTTTTTTGACTAAATAAGAATTATTTACGCTTTCACCATAAAGAATATAAAAATATCTTTGATTATAGTACCATAATTTCAGAAAAAGAAATAAGGTTGTTTTTGTTTCACATGATAAACTAGACCATGCATAATGCACTTAACTAATGCATATCAATGTACTCACAAAGCAATCAAAATTAAATACTTAAAAATTATCAAAATTAAATTGATAAAAATTCAAAATTAAATTGATAAAAATTCAAAATTAAACGTATAAAATCATAAATAAAAACGCAAATCGTAAAAACATATTTAAACTTACTAGGTTAAATCCAGGAACAAAAAATTCAAAGCTTTAAGAGCAAGAAGCATATTGAAAGAATACCGTGTAACTCCTTTGACACTACGTTTCGAGGGGTTTCTGATAGTGCTTCCAAAAAATGAATAAATTCGGATGGAAAATAACCGGTTCCGACTTTTAAAACCTTTGACTCCAACTCATTTACTTAAAACCAGCCAAACTCTGACTCCACAGTCATGGCAGATTGCGGATTTAGAGGGAAAATGACTGACTTCGACTCATGTACCTCAAAACCAGTCCATCAGCTCCGATTCAACAGCTGTGGTAGATTGTTGACTCCTACTCATGTACTCCAAAATCAGTACAGCTCTTATTCAGCAGCCATGGCAGATTGTGGATTTGGATTAAAGTGAATGACTCAGACTCAGACTCCTGAAATTTTAAAGTCTTTGACTTTAAACTCTCACTCCCTTTACCCCCCAAAACAGTTCAACTCCTTCTCCACGACTCCCACTCCTCAGCCATACCCTAGCAGCATAATCTCATCGGCCGATGATCGGCCATTCATCGAAACCCGATGAGATTCTCATCGGCCGGTGATCGGATTTCGATGAGTTTTCATCGGGAATTGCTCCAATATGTCTCATCGGCCAATCAGAATCCGAGCAGCAAAATCCGATGAGTTTACGATGAGATTTGGAGCAATTTACGAACAGTGCAGTACCGTGCCGATGAATTTAGGATCAATTTTGGATGAAAATTACGATGAGAGTTGGATCAATATACGAGCAGTGTAGTTCCGTGGCGATAAATTTTGGATCAAAATACGATGAGAGTTGGATCAATTTAAAGAAAAAAGAGAAAAAAAGAGCGCAGTTTAGTTCCGTGGCAGTGAATTTTGGAACCTCTTTTTTATTTCCCCCAACCATTTGCGACTGGCCAACTCCAGCATCGAACCCGAGTTATCAGCTCGGAAAGCCAACGCTCTACCACCACGCTACCAAGTCTACGAATACTGAGACCAACACTGTATATTTAACAAAAATTTGAGATTGGGAAAATTTTCATCAGAAAATTTGATCTTTACGACCTCTTTCCGATGAAATCTGTAGCTTGGCATATTTTCATCGGGAAATTTGATTGGAAGTACATAGTTTTCCAATAACACATAGCTCGGTTAATTTTCATCGGGAAATTTGATAGGAAGGATATCGTTTTTCGATGGAATATAGCTCATCTTATTTTCATCGGGAAACTTGATCGGAAGGATATCATTTTCCGATGGAATATAGCTCATCTTATTTTCATCGGGAAAAGTGATCGGAAGGATATCATTTTCCGATGGAATTATAGCCCATCTTATTTTCATCGGGAAAATTGATCGGAAGGATATCGCTTTCCGATGAAAAGTAGCTCATCGAAAAGAGTGTGCTCGGATACTGATCGGAACGATATCGTCGTGCGTTACGAGATCAGTTTACGAGGAGTTAGTTGATCGGCCGAGCAAAATCCGATGAGTTGATGCTACTTGGGTAGTTTCTAGACATAAATGCTTTTCTTACATTTTCATAAACAAAACGGGGCATTACTTTTACATAGATTAGACCAATATTCAAGAATTTAAAACAACTTTTTCTCTCTTTAAAACATACTTGAAATATGTATCCATGAAAGTTTAATTTCAGAATTCAGCTCTCTTTCGAATCATTTCTTCCTGCTTTGTATTTTAACTTTCACTTCTTTTATAAACCTTACTCCTCTATGTAGAGTACAAAAATTTAGCGAATCATCCTGTATTATTTCAATTTCTAAAAATAAACTTGGGGTACGTCATTGGCCTGAAGAATTAATTGAGTTCGGGTACGCTGACAGTTCGAAGTTATCCATCAACCCATACACATAATGTAAAGTTATCTCCCACAGCAACCTATATGTAGATAATCTTGATAGTGCAATTAATTGGACAAGAGAGATAAACGTTTAGAATTTTACGTGGTGTGAAACTATGATTACTGTATTATCCTCCAGAGAATACACTATTTAATTCACTTTTACTCCGCACTCCCTTCAGTGAATATCGACTTAATACACAACAATTCGCTTGTTTTTTCGAACCGGAGACTTCTCTACTACTCAACTCAGCTCGCGCCCACGCAAGCACGCTCATGCATCGAAGAAGCAAAGCTCATCGGCTGAAGTTTTACTTTTCACGAAGATTCGCATGTGTATTCATGGATGTATACTTGCCATGAATCGCATTCGAAATGGGAAAACAGAAGACGCAGCGAATGTGGTGCATATGCTGATGAGCTGGAAAACGAGAAATGTTAAGCAGCTGCGATTCGGGCGAAATCACGACCCCTGCAGGGGGAAATTCAAATTAGGCTTTAATGCTTCTTTTTACATTGTAGGCGGTGGCATCATTATTCGAATCCGAAATCAGATGAAAATATAATAAGAGGCTTTTATTTCTTCGGGTTTTGTGTTCTGCTTTTTATGTGTTTTACATTTTAAAATTAGTTTTGAATGACGCAGAAAATGGGCATTTTTATAAGGTCTATCACTTTGAGAATGTTTTGAATAACAAGTATTTATAGAAATTATTTTCTCATTTTGGTGAAAATAGGCGTATATTTTTTCTTTAAGTTTCACATTCACTTTTATTGCTATTATTTTCAATTCGTATGTTGCAAGGAAAGCGTGTTTACTTGAATATTACTTTTTAAAATTCGCTTTTGCGGATTTGATTTATATAAAAACAGTGCTTTTTTTTTTGACATTTAAAAAGCTTATCTAAAATAGTTAAAATAATCGAAAAAACCTTAGAGCATTCAAGAGTTATTTTCTACAATGACAAGCAACTGAGCAACTAATTTTTGCAACATGAAGATGCTTCTAAATGGTGATCATAATTTATAAGGACAACAAAAAATCTAGCAAGAAATAATTACTTTTAATGTATTTGAAAGTAATGTATGCATACATTTATTTGTAATGCTATAAATTATTGAAGAATGATGAAAGTTTGAAAGGACAGAATGTGAATGTTTTGTTATAATTAACAAAAATGTCATTGGAAACTAGACAGATTTATAAAGTCAAGGAAAATTTTGCGCTGAAGCAGGCTAATAATTATAAATTTCTCTCTTTTTTTCAATCACTTTTGTCAGTCTTGCAATCATGAAACTTGAAGAACAATCTTGGAAAATTGGAACCTGGTATTTTTCCGGAGGAAAAAGTAGGTTCTTGTTTATTTCTATATTGAAAACCATTTTTTATACTTCGCGTACCAGAATATCCCACAGATTTCTTATTGGATTAAAATCTAACCTTTTAACCGGGCGATCGAATATTTTTGTAAAACTGGATAGCATGGCAGTATCATTTCCCCACCTTTCTTGCTGAGCAAGCAATGTTGGTTGTATTTAGTTGCCTTAATAGTGTAAATAACAAATTATATGCTTATGAATCAATTCAATCACTCGTAAAATTTATTTCCAAACACCTAAATTATAAATTATTCAATTAGTTTTGTTCGTTGAAGACTCGTATAGAGACATATTTGTCACACTATCGACATTAACTTTGTGATATTTAAACCAGTACGTTTAAATCGTAAAAATGTGTGCTTCTAAAATATTGCAACATTAGTAAGATAACATTAATAATTATGTGTACTATGAAAGCTTAAACTTCCAACGCATTCATTAATATTTTTCAATTACACATTGTACGAGTTTTATTAAAATTAGTACTGCTCCATAAAAAATACATTTTTTTTTTGAATCAATGTAAGGAAATTTAAAGTTTAATGCCATTAGTTAGCTTTTCAAATTGCCTCATAACTTTCACAACTATTAAATATCATTAAAAGGCTCTTTGAAAGCAAATCAAACGTATCTCTCCAGAACTCTCAGACGTTACCAACAACATTTCAGATATTTCCTGCCACAACGCATACCATCTTTCGCTTAAACATTTTCCAATAAGCACCAAATATTCAATTTGTAAGTGCTTTACTTTCGCCGATGCGATCTGATATTCATAATTTAAACTTTCCCTGACGTAAGTATTCGTC
The DNA here is from genome assembly GCA_038373865.1 of Uloborus plumipes. Taxonomy (NCBI): domain Eukaryota; kingdom Metazoa; phylum Arthropoda; class Arachnida; order Araneae; family Uloboridae; genus Uloborus; species Uloborus plumipes. The sequence goes on along the minus strand of JAXGGA010001377.1, from coordinate 137,192 downwards.
AAACACAACCAGATCTGACGTCCTTCCCTCTGCATCTCAGCGCTGGAGCTAATCATCTGGAGGCGAAGGAGCTGTCAGAGGCTGTTCCATATCGAACAATAAAAGCCTCAACGACTGTCCAAGCCGTGGCACATCGAAAGCCGCAACGAAATTCACGCTGACATGAAGACAGGCAATGGAATACGTTTCGATACATCAGCGACATCTGCTGCCTTCCGCCTACCCACCGCAACCGCATTGGTGGATTTCTCGCCACCACTGGGCATTGATTGTATCCACCGGCTAGTTTATTTTCCTAGCCTTCATCTGGCAAACAATGATTTCTTATGTTGATGTGGTTTGTCTATTTACCGAAGGTGATTTGCTTGCTTTTGCCGAATTTGGGCTCGTTAGGAGAAACGTCTGAGCAAAAAATCTTGGAAGCAACGGATTTTCAAATTCGCTCTTTAAATTTTTCTCGGTTACAAATTTTGTTCTACATCATAACTAATTGGCTTTTTAAATCGTAATTTTAAAGCAGCATAATTTTGGCATAAATTTGCTAATGTTACAATGCATTAATCTTAATGTTAAATTAAAATAAATATTTTAGACTGAACTTTCTACAGATAGGCGAACATGTCACAAAAAAGTATAGTTTTTTTTTTCTTTTCAGAGTATCTTTCCTCTCTCTCTTTCTCTGGTTCTCTTGGTTTTTCAAATTCATTTTTAAATAGTATTCTTTGAATCAAACTAGCATAGACATTTCGTACCATTTTAATAATTTAATTCAGATATTTCTCAGTTTCCTGTTTACTTTCAGCGTCTAAATTCTTCTTAGTTTTTAAATGGTAAGGTTTTCTATCTCAAAACATTCAGATAGGTTTTACTTACAAATAGGTGGAAATATGTTTACTTCAACTTCCGGTTTTAATTAATGAACTGGAAAGAGTCCTTTGGAAACGCAGTAATTTACTTGTAAATTTCAATAGTAGTTGTCAGGAAGAAACAGTAGTAATAACTTCGGTAGAATATTTTATTAAAAAGCCTATTCCTCTATGAAAAATCATTGTAATTCAAATCTAGCGAAAAGTATTGCTTAGTTTTTATAAACTTATAGAAAAAAACTTGAATGAAAAGGTAAAAGAGAATAAAACAATGTCAATAAAATTAATTTTTGAAGGAAGCTGCCGATACGTGTTTTGATAGTACAAGGGACTCTTTTACCTCTAAATTTTGTCGAATATCTTTTTATCGATAAGTTCGCAGCTGGCATTGAAAAAAGAGTTCTTTGCTGCTCCGAAACACGTGTCTGTAGTTTTCAGAATATTCGCGCCTGTTAAAGTTTATTTTCTTTTACTTTTCAGCACAAAATTATTTATTTAAATTTTATATTAAGTGGACTTTAATAAAGTTCAAATGTACTATAGGGCTGTCTTTCTTTTATATAAACAGCACACCTTGCAAGATTAGTATTAAGACTTTTTGTCCTACTTAATAAAACTTTCACATTATGATTTTTACAGTGAGCCAAATTTATGCATTTTTTGACCACAATGCTTTGTGCTAATTGCCATCTTGAAACATAAACTGTAAATATTCTTTTTACATCCACCTTTTCCATAACATCTAACCACTTCACGAAGCCGTTTAATATCACAAAATGCAAGTTTACAATGTGCTCAATTAAACTACTTAGTCTTTTTTCCTCCTCAGTGAACAATTAAACATTCAATGACTGACCACGATGGATTTCATGCATTAAAGTACTAATGCCTTTGGGAATTGAACTGCTTAATTACTCTTCTCAGCAAAGTGTGCATGAGGTCGTAAGAGGTTAAACTTGCCCCTAGATTCAGCATCAGTATTCAGAAATCTGTGGAGTTTAAATTCATGTACACGCCAAAAGCTGTGTGTAAATCTGTCTATGGGAAGGAGCTCCGAGATCTTGAAGTGGTAAATCGGTAAATGGCAATGTTCCTTCGTGCTAATGGCCATCTAAAGAGAGATTAAAGGGCTGAAACGCGGGACATGACTTTGATGGAGAGTCGGAAACATGGTGGAGAATGCCCTGCAAAGTAGCCGTTCCTTATTCAAGCGAAGTAGGATATTTCGGTTGCATGCAGCTGTATTTGCAAGCACTAAAACGCAAGAATCACGCTATTTGAGTGCCTAATCAAAGTGGTAAAGATCTTTCAGATTTCAGTGCCATTTTCTTATGAAATTTGCAGCGCTTCAGTTTATCTTCTATTGAATGTGAAATTTGCCGGACTTAATACCAAAATCAATTTTAACGATATAGATAAATTAATGTTTTCTAAGTCATGAATATCTTAATCAAAACCGAATATGAGTGCTTGTGTCTTTGATAAGATTAGTAGTTATTTGCAGAGTAGCAAAATTTTGGTGATCAATATGTGTCAATCGAAAAACATATACGATTATGATGCAGTTAACACTGCGTAACTAGACGATGATGTATCTTGATGAACCTTGACACATTGCATTGTCTTGTGCACATGAAAGATTTCCTGGCAATAACAAACTACTTGTCTATAACTCTGTATCATCAATTAGGCTCTCTGGTGACAGTGAAGTCACGATCTACCAAACTTTTGTAATACTAGGCTAAAAATGAGGAGTGGCATTATTTGACTCACTCTCTTTAATGTAACTAGGTGAGTCAAGGCGTTCCGCTTGTCTGTTTGGTCACCGGACACCATCCCCCTTAAATCTCATTAAAAGAATGCTGCTCCAACTCCGAGTTGGGTCCCAACTAAGGCTGGGCCTCTAGTTTCTGAGTAGGTAGACATAAGCCCTTGTTGGCCATGTAACAAGTCTCTAGTTTATTTCTCTTTAAACCTCATTTTCACCCCGAATGTAATGACAGGTTTTTCTCCTTTCCATTAAAGTGAATCTGAAATTTTGATAATCTTTTTCAGTTTTTAAATGTGATGCCTAAAGTTAGCTGAACTGGGACGTGTTTCTAATGAATTCAAATTCTCCCCCTTTAATAAAACTGCTGAAAAATATAACTGAAACATAACTTTTTACACAGAGTTATTATTTTCTCATATTTTATGAGTCAGCTGATGAATGCAAAAAAATCAGAGCCAATTTAATAATAAATGAGTGAGATAGTATTCCCTGGAACCTTAGGGTGGTCTTGTTTGGCACACTTACCTTATATACTGCACTTATTTTGTTCTATCGCACGTAATGCTCTGAATTATACAGAAATTGAAAACGTAAAAGTTAAAAAGAAATAAATTACCTTGAATCCGTTGTATCCTATTCTATAAATACAAATATTTATCAATTAGTGACTGGTCTTATTTCAAAACATAATAACGCCATTTTGTTTTAACCGAAATTCAGTTTTCGCATAACTTAAAATAACTCTTACCTCGTAACGATATCGGTTCTAGAATCCGTTCGACGACGCAGAGACACTACGCGAGTCAAAGTGCAGAGACTATCCATAAAATCATTGACTAATTGAATATTTGGGGAAGAAGATTTCTTCGTTCGATTCCCAGTTCTTCGCTAATTCCCCCGAGGCGTTATAACTTCGACAAACGCAAGTTTTCTGTCAGCTTTTCAATATGACGCAGTGCTCAGAGCCGTGGGCTGGAAGAATTTTCAATTACATTTTGTATCGTAATTGGAGAATGTCTTTTCTGTCTTCTGAGGTCATCGCTCAGACTCCAGTGCACTGCTGGATAAAGCCCTTCGAGGATCCAATGGGAAAATAAAACTCTTCAATGAGGCGAAATTATTTAATAAATGCTGCTATTTCTCTGCTGGTTTTGGCCGGGGGATATTTTATGCCTGAAAATCTTAAATATTTAAATATCTTTAGCAAATATTTATCTTTTTTTATAGATTTTAAAAATCACTTATTTCTTGCACGGTGAAAAATCCATGAAGCGTTTTATTAATAACGATAAGATTTGGTTGTATGAGCCTTTGGTTGAAAGGCAGTTTCATTTTATTTAAAATAAATCTGATGGAGATTATGATTTTCCTTTTTAATTTGTGTATACGTATCGGAATGCTTTGATACATATGCTTCTTCCCTTTAATATCTTTCGATCTTGCTTTGCTCTTTTTTTTTCATGTACCTGTTACCAGGTTAAAGAAGACACTAGAGAAGAATTCCTCCCTTTCAGTCATGTGTCTAAATTTTGAAGGTATAGGTGACTGATGACATTATCTCTTGATGGCGGTGCAGTTGTCGTCATACTGCTTTCTGCAGAACCTTCAGAACTGTAAACTTCATTCAATTTAAGAAATTTTCTGAGTTTAGTTCAAGCTCATCAACTACAAAGCTTTGTTTATCCTCATGCTCTTTACATTGTCAATTTTCCTACGTTATATATTTTACCATGTATCTCTTTCTGCGATAAGTACTTTTCATATCCCGCCATTAGCATTACTATCATATAGTTACAAATTCCTACTAATAGGAGGCAATTTTCCATTCCAGAATTAGCCGTTTCAACAGTACAAACTTGATTCTCTATAGCAAAAAAACATTGATCCGGCAGACCATCATCTACTGCAGAAAGTAGTATGACGACAACTGCACCGCCATCAAGAGATAGCGTCATTAGTCACCTATACCTTCAAAATTTAGAGACGTGACTGAAAGGGAGGAATTCTTCTCTAGTGTCTTCTTTAACCTGTAATAAAATGGTGAACGATCGAGCACAAACATTTCTGGCCCATAGATTTAACGCATATAATAGTTGGATTTTTATGAGCTGGGACAATGAACCTGGAATCCTTTGTTATACGGTTCGATTTCCTAGCCACTAGACCCACCATGGATGGCTTTTTTTTCCCCCTCACAGACTTTTTTAAACTATTAGTTTTACTTGTTTCTTTCTTTTCTTTCTTTTTTCCAATTCTAAAATTTTCTATAAGTTCCGTTTATATTTTTGCTCCTTAGTTTGCTTGATTTTCAAATTACTTTAATTTTAAAATATAGTAACTCTGCTTATTTGTTTTACTTAAGTGTAGAGAACTTTTAATTAAAAACTAAATCATTCTTTAGACTACTTTAAGACGAAACATAAATAAATCTCTCGCATGGAAAATATGAGTCCGCCAAAGTATTCCTGAATAAATTGAAAGGATAATCCAACAAAAAGAAATAGTTTCATTTTATCGACTACATTAATGGCAAGTAATGTATGCAATATTTTATACTTTATTAACTCTCTCTTGTCATCGGTTCTCCCTCGTCAAATTCACTCATCTCAGCGAGCGCAGTCAGCAGAAAATACACGAAACCGAAAGTAATTAAAACCGAAATACAATTCATCTCTACTTGTTAACTTCCCCTGCATGAACCGCCAAATGCTAATCTCAATTCCTATCTCCCCCATTCTCGGCCGAAGTATTCGGCCGGCTCTGGAATTTCGCTTTGGAAATTTCTAGAAATCTAATTCCATTTATGTAATTTGAATCCCGATCCAAAAATTAAATCTTTGCCCGCTCCATATGAGTCTTAATTTAAATGGGGGACTGCATCGACGTTGTTAACAATTATGTTATCCCAAACTGGTTTGCTTCTGCGAGAGACAATTGTTCAGTCTGATATCTTTGAAGGACGTGGAAATCGGGGGGGGGGGGGGGCGGTTGCTTTTCTAATTAAGACTAGTCTATTTGGGCTGGTTGTCGTGCTTAGCGAAAACCATCAATTCATCAGTAGTTTTAGGTACAGAATCATTGCGTTTACTATGATAAATGATTTATGACATGTAATTGAGGGATGACACAGAAAAACATATGTACTAGTAAAAAACAAATAAATAAATAAATACCGTTGTGCAGAACAATGAAAGAAATATAACATCGTTAAATCTACAAATAAAATTTGCTGATTACTGCATACACGTGTTTCTATGTTTCAAGGAGCTCTTTCTTCAGTCCAAAAATGTAAGCTTTTTGATTAATAATATCCGGTAAAAGCAATGAAATTGAGCAGTAGACAACTTAAATAGAAAAATAGCAAATTAACAAAACGAATTCTTTAAATCTGAAACCAAACAAGAGCCGGAATTTATTACATGGTTCCCTTCATGAAAAAATCATTTTAAGCTATCTACCCTCTATACTTGTTACTTTTATCGGATATATTTACTTTACAAAACTAACTTTTATGCATTGATAAGGGATTTAAGTGGAACCCCACAACGCTTGTATGCAGTAATCTACAAATTATGTGCAATTTAACTTCTTTATATTTTCTTTTGCATATGTGTTAGTGATTGCGGTTAATAATCCAGCTTACGCAGAGGTTCTATGTTTGGTATCTTTCTCGCCACATTATGTAGAAGTTTAAGTACTTGTTTTATCAAGTTGGTGAATTAAGACAGTTGCTCTCGCCAAGCAACACTGCCGCTATAAACACAAAAGTCGTATCTATAGCTGAACTGAAAATGGCATCGTTTTTTCCAAAGTTTTAGTACTCCATTTACTTGATTCTAATGCTACTTTTTCAATAATAATAATAATAATAATAGTAATAATAATAATAATATTGGTAATGATGATGATGATGATGATGAGTATGGAAATAATAATATTAATGAAAATAAATAATAATGAAAATAATAATAATAATAATAATAATAATAATAATAATAATAATAATAATAATAATAATAATAATAATAATAATAATAATAATAATAATAATAATAATAATAATAATAATAATAATAATAATAATAATAATAATAATAATAATAATAATAATAATAATAATAATAATAATAATAATAATAATGAAAATAATAATAGTAATAATAATAATAATCATAATGAAAATAATAATAGTAATAATAATAATAATGATAGTGATGATGATGATGATGATGATGATGATGATGATGAGTATAGAAATAATAATATTAATAAAAATTAATAATAATGAAAATAATAATAATAATAATAATAATAATAATAATAATAATAATAATAATAATAATAATAATAATAATAATAATAATAATAATAATAATAATAATAATAATAATAATAATAATAATGAAAATAATAATAATAATAATAATAATAATAATAATAATAATAATAATAATAATAATAATAATAATAATAATAATAATAATAATAATAATAATAATAATAATAATAATAATATTTATAATTATTATTATTATTATTATTATTATTATTATTATTATTATTATTATTATTACAATAATAACAACAAAAACGACGCAAAAATAACGATAATAATAAAAATAATAAATTCAATAGTGACAATAATAATACTCATTATTATTATTTTTTTTTATTATTGTTATTATTTTCATTATTATATTTACCATTCACAAATGACCATAAAGTATTGAAATTTAGTGAATTAGGTCACAAAGAAACACCTGGTGACAATAACTGAATTTTAATTTAAAAAATGCAGATACGATTTCTGGGCTTAGGACAGCAGACTAGTGGTCAAAACCGCTTTCATGCATGCGGCTTCGCTCTATGCAAAAGACAACCAATTGCAGCTCTATGAAAAAAAAAAAAAAAAGGAAATTGCAAGATCTTCAAATGCTACCTCCAACCAAAACCGCTCCTCTGGTCCCTATAGACATTTCTTTCCTCACGCTTATTTTGTAGATCTCTTACGAGAACACAATCACCCAAACGAACAAAAGTTCACTTTCTCCATCCTATTAATCTCCTCGAAATCAGAATTGGGAATCTTGATCTGCTTCAGAACTAAGTCCGCACTCGGCCGTTTCCTGCTCCTGTTATGTACGCTCTGTTTCCAGAGTGGTAATTACGAACTCTGATGGCAATAGGAGGTTAAAATGATGGCTCTCCCTTGTATATTATATCAGAACATCCCTCTCTGCTCAACGGCCAGTTGATTGCTTTTGCCTGTGGTTCTGAACCAACTGATGTAATATGTGATTGCGAATTAACTGGGAAAGGAAAATATCTTTTTCCCCATTAAGAGAGCTCCGTTTCAGTTCATTTTATTCCGACTGTAATGCGCTTTTATTTGAGCAATATTATACCAGCTCTTTGAGTTGGGGTCGGAATAGAAATTTTGCAAACCGGTTCATTTAGTATATTTCTGCCCACCGTTGGATAAATTATTCTAAGTACATTGCAGAGAATAAAACCCTTTCAAACTGCAACTCAAAACAACTTCAATATTACCTGTCACTATGAGTACTTTATTTTTTCTTTCTTTACTTTTTTGTCCTTTGCAACGTCAGTCGTATATATACAAACAAACCCCGGGCTCAAAATATTGCTTTAGTGATGAGTCCTTTCAAATTTCAGAACGAGAAACTCTTAGAAGTCTTGTTACACGAAATTTCCCTATATAAACTCTAGGGAAATAATCCGTCTGGTGCCTAGTTATATTTTTTTCTTCTGGTTAAAATTTCAGAATTTTTGTCTATTTCGTGTATTGTATACAATTTACAAATAGCGTCACATTGGAAGTTTTATTACACATGGAAAAAAAATTGAAAGACACTCTTCTAAAAAAGAATGGTTAAATGCACCATGATTTTGTTTACCTATAGTTTGCGATTAGAGTTAAACATATCAGTGCTCGACAGGGTGACAAGTATAAGGGAATATAGGGCGGAGCACTTGTATTTGAGTTAATAAAACGAAATACTTGTATAAATAAGCTTTTAAATCCACATTAAAAGAAATTGTTCCGAGCCACCGAAATGAAATTGAGTAGTAAAAGAATAGGAACATGAATGCATTAGCTTTATAAGCCTAAGCTGTTATTATTTCCAGTCATTTTCCTCTTGGTGTCGTAATGATACGAAAATAACACATTATTATAATTAAGAAGAAAATGTACGTCACTTTTATCCATTAAAGAGAGAGAACTTCTTAAGCAAAGTTGGGATCAAAAGTTCTTGGTCATACTGTAACTGTATTTTTATAATAAGTTTCAAAACGTTGTTTAATTACCCTAAATTATGAATTCAAGCTTGATGCAAAAAACCTCTAATGACTCTTCCTTTCCCTTCAGTCACGGTTGCAGAGCCACATTTTAATCTTTCATCTTTCTGATAGCAAGGGAAAAAACGCTAAATTCTCGTTCAGGATCCCATTTGTTTTAATAAGTGAGTACATTTTCGCCAGTAGAATAATCTGAGAGACCTTAAAGCAGGGATTTTTTTCCCTTTTTTCTCAGCTAATGAAGCGTAAGAAAGGTATGAAACTCCAGAAATAGCAACCTTAGAGGATCTTTTATTAAAAATGTACGCTATATTTATATTATCCATGGTGAGAAGATGGCTTAAGTCTTCCTTAACTTTCATAAAGTATGGGTTACAATATGAGGTGTGCTTTTTTTTCATCATCAGTTTGATAATTCAGAAAGATTTAACCAGAAATATGTGACATTACTTATACCCACTTCTCTGCTTCTTTTGATTGGTGAAAAGTTTCGACTTTCACTATTGTAATGGAGTGTAAAAATCTGTAATCATATTTTTAAATTGATATAAGGTATAAAAACTATTAAGAAGTTAAAATATTTTTTAAATTCTCGGAGGTTTACTCTTACAACAAATGAGGACGTATTGTCTTAACCGGTAACACCAATTGATTAGTCATGCCATGTATACAGCGTTCCTTCCGTAAGTCAGCAAATTCAAAAGAATTTGTTTGAAGCGCCTCTCGTTTTGCAAAAGCACGAAGAACTGACCTTTTCATACCAAGTAATCTGGCTTTTGCTGAGCATATTTTAGATTTTATCGGACTTTCTAAGCGGGATTTTTACTTTAATCCTTTACTTGTGCTGGACTTTTTAGTAGTCAGCAGTCTTTTGAACCTTGTCGAAGTCATTGTGGAGGATTAGAAACAGCAACATGCCCCCTTCCCTTTTTGGGAAAATCAACGACTAAAATTACATGGAACAGCGTTTAGATTAGATAAGCAGGAATGATTAAATGTTTCTCTGAATTCCAAAAACAAAAAATAATCACAAGTATAAAATTAACAGAAGAAAAGTAAATCTTCTTTCAGAAATGAAGTAGTAACTATTTTCAAAATTGGGATTGTAGAAGAAAGAAAAAAAAAAAAACAGTGATGGTGAAATGGGTAGTACCAAAAATAATCATCATGATCAGTAATCGGCTGTACCAATTAATCGGCCGATTATTAACATCAGTAATCGGCCGATTTACTTATCGGTGCATCCCTAGTTCGTACATTCTTCATTGAAACCATTTTATAACAAAGTTTGTTTGAAGGAAATCCGCTTTTAAGCTCAGGATCTACACTGAGCTTAAATTTCCATGCAAGCGCTAATGTTAAGGTTTTGTGAAAGATTCAAAATTGAACGAAAAATTGTTCAAAGTGAAATATGGGAATGAGGTGTCCTCGTCAAAATCTTTCGAGCAGAAAAAGTTTGTTTAAATCGAACTGTTCATGTTTAAATCGAACTGTTCATATACAGACTGACTGGACAGACACACATTTTTGCAATTACATTAATAATTCAGTAATGGGGTTCAATTTTAAACTAATGCTCGAAAAATTATTTTTAATTAATTGCTACTGGGAGTTGTTTGCTTTATTACATGCTATTGTAAAAGTTGGTAAGGAATGTGTGTACACACTATGTACGTGTGTTACAAAGTTACGCAAAGACTAATGAAAATTGAAACCTTAGTGTGAAGAGAAAAGTAACCCAAATTGAAAAAGTCACACTAATTTATTGAGAATCTGTTCAAGTTTTAGTGAAATTCATGATCTAGTATTTCCTAAGTTACTTAAGTTGAAAAATTCACACCAACCTATTAAGAATCTGTTTCAAGTTTTAGCAAAATTCATGATTTAGTATTTTCTTTTGAATTGAATTTGGAAAAAAAATTTGTTTACAATATGTTAAGGTTTCAGTTTCAGTCTAAGTAAATTTTATCTGAAATTTAAGTAAGGGTTTTAATTTATTTATATTACTAAAAACTAAGTTAAAAATATAACATATTTAGTGAAATACTATGTTTTCAAGATTTTCTAAGTAAAATGTCTTTAACCATTGTATTACACAAAGGTATCACAGAATTTCTAAGACTTCTGTAGTTGCACAAAAATGTTATTAATATCAAATCAATTAAATTTTGCTTACATTATAACAAATGTTAAGGATGTAAGCAGATACCTTTACACAAAAATATTATCAATGTATTCAATGCCAAAAAAGAATTATTTTTTTCTTTAAGAATTCCTATTACTAACATAATTTTCTTTTTTTCAGGTAAGAACAATTTTTATACAGATTTTGAAATTGGTAAAGTATTTTTCAATATAAATACTATCTGTACTTTTCCCCATAAACATATTATGGTGTTGAAGTTACATATATACGATATGTCGACGTATATATCGTAATGTCAATTAAATTTAATGACATAGATTAATGTTGTCAAACATTATAAATGCAGCCATGCTTTATTTATTTATTTATTATAGTGTCTTCTGTATGTTATGTATGTATTAATTGTATTTGTAATTGCTATTCTTGCTTGACAGAACTACATACCCGTTAAGTAATTTTTGAAAATAACTTTATGATTTTCCACTGATAATTAAACAAATGCTTGGATAAGTAGATAAATATTGCAGGTTTTTCGGTTTCAGAGAAACAAAGTTTTAAATTATATAGCTCTTATATAACTCATGAAATTCCAATTACTGTCCATTTCGCTAAATGCATAACGCCTAAGATTTGTCGTAATTTTGCTGTTTCATATTCATTTATTTGGTTAATAACTAAGACAGTAAATGTTATTAGCTCAAAAGTAGCTTCAGTAGTTTAAAAAATGAATATGAATTCATTGGTATTTTTTTATTTTATAGCTATTATTATAATATGATTTAAAATTTATAATTAATTGTCTACTCCACTTATTTCTGAGACTTTATCATTATATAAACTTTTGATGATGAAATTATAAAATTTAATCATAAAAAATTTATACACATAAAAAGCAATCGCCACAAGTCTCTGATTTTCAAGTATAATTTTAGAAGACTTGTAGTGTATTTGTACTATTCGTAAAAGATAGATACAAAATAATCTTTCTCGAAAGATACAGTCTTACATTTTTAGCTATGGAATTTTTGTAAAAATATTTTAAATCTTGTAAACTAAATAGTTTACTTCCGAATGTTGAGTTTTTATTTACATTGTGCCATTTTCGACATTGGGATAAATGATCATAGTTAGACAGCCCTTCGCGTTTAGTTAAATAACGTTTTACAGCAACATTTAAAATTTATACATTGCCTTTTGACAAAAATTAAGTGTAACGATATCATCAGATACTTATGTTTTATCTGAGGAAAACTAACTGTACAGTATAATACATAAAAATACGGAAGTCTACGTAAGGAAAACTAATTGTATAGTACAGTATATATTCGGAAAGTATTTCATAACTTATTTGTTGAAAAAAAGTACATGCTATCAATGTAAAAATTAAAAATCGTTCTTTTTTTTTTTTTTTTTGATATAAATATACTTTTTTCTTTCATCTTCAAATTTCCCAACGTAAAAGCCCTGAAACAGCTCGATTATAAAAGTTAAATTTTAAAAATCAATGCATATAAAAAAATTAAGTACGTAAAAAAAGGTTTCAATTATGGTTCAACTCTGATATTTCTGTGCAACTCAAATCCTTTTTAACTTCAGGAATTTTTGAATTCTTGAATGAAATCCAAATTCATACATAATTTTATGTAATGACTATTTTAATTTTCGGAACATTGCACAGATTATATTAAGATAAATGCCGGAAAAGTTGATAAGAGATAACCATTTTTCCAGAGAAACCCAGCGACTTCACTGTCTCAATTATCCTCCATATGATACGAAGTTCAAGATGTTTATCAGAATAATTATAAGGAGAAAAGTCAAAACGCTTTATCTCCGAAAAAATAGCTGCTCGTTCCTCCATTTTCCTGCAGTTTCTTGGCATCTTTCCAATTTACGGAAACGGGGGAAACTAACTCTTGATATGAATGGCCCTTCGTCTGCATATGAGAAAGGTACTATTCGTCCACGCTGTTTGTCGAGATAGAACAAGTAGATAATTTGAAGAACTCGAAGATCATTATTTTTGTTCTTCCGTTCTATATCGTAATAAATGGATGTTTAATACTATGCAACGTAGACAAGCGTAAAATTTTGAAAATTTCAGATGTTCGTGATAAAAATAAATTCAAAACTCTGCTTTTCGATTGTTAACACTTTACTCAATGGTGGATTTAATTGTTTTGAGGCTCGTCACAATACATTTACCCCACTTGTCTATACACTGTAAAAAATGAATGTTCTTTTTACAGTATAATACAGCTAATTTTTTAGTAATAAACTAAAAATTGCTAATTTTGCACTAATAAATTGTAAAACTGTTAATTTTACAGTAATAAACTACAAAGTTGCTAATTTTATACTTTATTACCGTACATTTTACAGTTTTAAACTGGAACCTCTGCTGCCAGAATTATACTATTGTTTGTACGGTATAAAACAAATAAAACTTCCTGCAACAAACTGTAAAATTGCTGACTTTACAGTAAGAAACTAAAAATTGCTAGTTTTACAGTTAATTACAGTGCGTTTTACGGTTTTAAATTGGAACCTCGGCTGCCAGTACCATACTGTAAAAATAACAGTTCATTTTTTGCAGTGTAGAAGAACTATGTAAAACCTTTATCAGGTACATTTTTCAATATCCTTCGATGCCTTATGGTAGTGGAGGCCCTTTGCAATTGATCTGCCAATAGATGAGAATTTTTTCTTCCCTGAAAAATTCTCTTTTGTGTAAAAAAAGGAATCGATCTCTACAATTTTGAAAATAATTTTAATAATGATTCATTATTGATGATAAAACAAAAATGCTTAACAATACTGTCGGGAGCATATTAGTTATGTTTGAATAATAATTTGTGTTTGTAGTACGTGTTGTCACCGTCATCATATATTTTACAATGAATACTGCAAAATACTTAATGGGATAATAGTTACTACAGACTCCCTAAAATGTCTTGCATGTCATTAATTTCAGTAAAAACACAATTTTATTGTAAAATAAAAGTGCAGAAGTGTGAAACAAGAGTTAGAATCGCGAATATTGAACTCTTTTTGTTATTGCAGCATTGAAATCATTAAAAAGACGGATAAACTGCGCAAACATGAATTTAATATGAATTATGAATTCACAACATTTGTACAGAGAGAATATCCAAAATTTTACTCTTAATGCAGCTGTTAGAGCATACTGGGTTAATAACAACACTTGAACCTCTAAAATAAAATATATAACTGCATATAGTTTACAAATTAAATTATTGTGAGTGCGAAACTTTATCGTAAAATACAGGGTGTCCACTTCAATCGTGGACCAATAGCTAATTTCTAAACCGTTAGAGATAAGCATAGAGTTTATTTAGGAAAAAATCTCCAAATTAGGAAAGGAATTTTGGGTCGATTCAATATTTTTCAAAAAATCAAATTTTGAAAGAGTTACGAAATTTAAATTTTTATACAGCCCCCCAGTCCTATCAATAATATTTAGTAAAACATTCTTGACACTGTAACGTTTAAAACTAAAAAAAAATCACTCTTCTACGACAAAAATTGACCGAGTTATGACGTTTTGAAAAATCAAGATTTTGAAAGATTTCGCATACGGTCACTTAAGCGATCGCTCGATGACGTCATGAAATAATGCAAAATCTTGATTTTTCAAAACGTCATAACTCGGTCAATTTTTGTGGTAGAGGAGTGATTTTTTTTTGTTTTAAACGTTACAGTGTCAAGAATGTTTTACTAAGTATGATTGATAGGACTGGGGGGCTGTATAAAAATTTAAATTTCGTAACTCTTTCAAAATTTGATTTTTTGAAAAACATTGAATGGACCCAAAATTCCTTTCATAATTTGGAGATTTTTTCCTAAATAAACTATATGCGTATCTCTAACGGTTTAGAAATTAGCTATTGGTCCACGATTGGAGTGGACACCCTGTATATTGTTGGGTCTGCTTATATCATTGGATAAACAGCAATAACGAACAAAATTCGATCTTGGATGGAAGAAAACAAATTAAACCTTTAAAATGTTCCCAATTTATCATGAAATTACCTAATGGTGTGAATTGATACATGATGGATAAAATTATAAAATGGTAATATTTAACCGCTTGCTTGATTATCCCGAGTTATCTCGGGCTCGTATGAGTTTCAGGTAATGATTATCCCGAGAAAACTCGGGTGAAACTAATTGATTTTACGCCTATAAATAATTAAAAATTCAACTTGAAACCTACATATTTTATTTGTATTGCTTCATTTTCTCCTTTCCTTCCTGATGCATGAATCTAAGCGAGTTAAAAAATTATAGAGAACTTTTCACATCTGAGGAAGGGGAAACATGCAAAGACCAACCCCGCGCGCGTTGTGTTTCATTATATCTCAATATGAAATAGTTAACGAATTCTGTAAAAGTTGTTTCTCGGCCGGTGAAGTGTCAGTGCAGGGAAATCATCCTTGGAGAAACAACAATGCTAACCGCATTGTTTCTTCACACCTGAATAGGAAATAGTGAAAAATTCTGTAAAAGTTGTTTCTCGGCCGGTGAAGTGTCTGTGCAGGGAAATCATCCTCGGAGAAACAACAATGCTAACCGCGTTGTTTCTTCACACCTCAATAGGGAATAGTGAAAAATTCTGTAAAAGTTGTTTCTCGGCCGGCGAAGTGTAAGTGCAGGGAAATCATCCTTGGAGAAACATCAATGCTAACCGCGTCACTTTTTTTAATCTCAATTAGAAATCTTAATACTATTGTAAATGCGAAAGTTTGGATGGATGGATGTCTGTTCCTCTTTCACGCGAAAACTACTGAATGGATTTTCATGAAACTTTTACCATAATGTAGCTTATACATCAGAATAACACATAAGATATAATTTATAACGATATTCGAAAAGGTTCGATATGTAGCGCCTTTTTCATTCCAATTTTAGGTACATTTTCCGCATAAATCTGAAGGCTTTCAACAAACTAATTCAGTATTTAGTGCATCATCTCAACTCCCTGTCGATAGCTAGAAGTGCGTGTATCGTTTCCGCTTTTCACATTAAATGTTTAAGGCTTTTCTCAAGTCAAATCAAAAAGTAATTTTTTTTTCAGCTTCATGGTTAATATCCAGGCATTTACCATGATTTGTATGTTGTATGTAGAATATTTATCCTTAAGCAATGTGTTTTTCAATATGCTTTGCAACGTGCAAATATTATTTTGTAGCATAAATTGTATTTCTTTATTAGATTGCTCATTGCATCAATTATTTTCACGAGTTTTGTAAATAAGTGTTTTAGAGTATCGGTAACGCAATCGCTAGAAGAGATTGGCAACTAATTAATGGATTAGGTTCATTATTTTCCAATATAATGGAGCTTTCAATACAACTTAACGGCATTTTTTTGCGTTGATTGGGCCCTTTCTCAGGGTACTTACAATTGAGCAGTTACTTAGTATACAATAGAACAGGAATTTTGCCAAGTTTGTAGCACAAAGATTTTAATACCTGAGATTCTAGGCAATTTTTTCAACTGACCAGTTTTTGTGCCAAAGAGAACATAATAATACTTTACTTCTTATACGATGTAACCAAAAAAAAAAAACGATTATTGGCTGATATTTATCGACTGCGGCAAATTCTTAGTCATTAAGATAATACTTCCACATTTGAAAAGTTCAGTTTCATTTTTGTTTTTTTGTTGGCAGATTTCCGTATGTATCCATTAAAAGCCTTTCTAAAATTAAGTCAAAACGTAAAGTAATTCGCATACTAAAATAATAAAACCCTTAAACAAGACTAAAATTACCATTAATTTGCGTTTCTGCACAAATTATTGTCAAATGTTCCCTATTAATTTCAAAATCAGTTAGGAAAAAAACTTTTAGCGTCATTTTATGGTCAGCAATAGTATCTCAGCATTTGATGACTTTCTCTGTGACAAAAATTAGTGACCTAATAATAATGTATTTTCACAAAGTAGGAAGGGGAGCAAAATTATCCTAGGTATCCCAAAATAGTTACTGCAAATTTGGCGACATTTTAAATCGTCAAAGATCTGTGTTTTGAGTTCTTTCGGTTCATTAAAAAAACAAAGGCGAGTATAAATTGTTTCTCAATATTATTACTGACCGGGCAAAGCCTAGTATTTTTGATTGTTGTAAATAAATTCAAAAAAGTTGTTTCTATGCCACCGAAGTGTCAGTGCAGGGAAATCATCTCCGAATCAAAACAATGCTAACCGCGTTGTTTTTTATATCTCAATAAGAAATAGAAAATAAATTCCGTAAAAGTTTTTTCTCTGCTGGAGTAGTGTCAAAGCAGGGAAATCAAAGCGTACTCACGGAAATGACAAACACTTCGAAAATAACAAACTCAGTAAATGCTAATAAAAAAAATAATAATGGAATGTAGCATTTTGAATATTCTTCATTAATTTCAGCATAAATGATGCAAGAGATGCATTCACATGTTCAGACCTAAAAAGCTGCATGTTTCAGCGAAAAAAGATGAAGCAATTCGAAAGCACTGTTTACTTGTTAATGGCTGTTTACTTGTTAAAACAGCATTTTAACGAGTCCATTACGTAAAAGCCGTAAAGTTTATGACTCATATTGCTTTTTTTTCTCTTGTTTTTAGAATTAAAAATACGTATTTTCGTTGCTTCAATATTTAGACTTTTTTGATAAAAACCGGGAATATTTTGTACGATTACGTTTCATTCACTCTAAATGGTGAAAAAAAAGCTACTTATAATTGGTGTCTTGAATCAAAGAAAGTCTCAAAAACTTCACAGAATTTCTATTGTCTGCAATTCTCCATTGGATGCTAAAATTAATTATGTTTTCATCAATTTAATTTATCAGCTTTGTGATAGATTACCTCATAATTTTAATAATTAATAATTTGTGTTTGAAAACAAGTACAAATCCTGTCTCGGATTGACATTACAGTACAAGTGTAATAACAACGAGAGCTTAGTGTAAGGAAAAAAGTTAAAAACATTTAGTTCTTAACTTGAATCAAAAAAATCCTCGAAAACTTAGGTTATAATCATGATATTTAAAATTTTAAAAACCCCAGTATTCACAATTCTATGCCTTGCTTAGATTCATCCTTGAAACTAATTAGTAAACTTTAATATTAACTAATTTTATATTTGCTACTATCTGTTTTGGTTAATGGCATAGATAAAAAAACCTTGTAACGCAAACCAACTCTAAATCTATCTAAGACAGAGCAAGCGTGAAAGTAAACTCATTGCAATAGCAATTAATATGAGAATATGAAATAAAATACACGCCAAATTTATTGGCCTTCTATCTGTTAAAACGTTAGCAAATGCTTTAACGATGGGCATTCAGACACTTAATGCCTTGTTTCCGTTTCCAAGCGAGAAATAAAGAAAGATTTACAGCAGTGGAAGAAGCAATCGATTGTGCTAGATTTGTTGCGACTAGTCAAGATTCGGAATTTTTCCGAGAGCACGGAAAGATTGAAAACCGCTTTTTACCGCTGAAAGCCAACACAACATACTTTCGACCGTAATAATTCGATCGGTTGCTGTATCAAAGCCACTCGTCCCTGAAATTTATAGCAGGCGGATGAAGAAATAGTGAGGCTCTTTTAAAAAACGCTATAAAAGAACAAACGGAATCACTCCCGCCCATTCTTACACGCCCTTGGAAGCAACCAATTGCAGACGTACATCTATCTGCCACAGTGGCGATGAAAACGAAGAATGCCCCATAGAAAAGACCGCTATAAATTCTCCAGCCTTCTTTTCCCCAGCGAAATCCCTCTATTTTTTCCAGAAGCATAAAGGGTGTAAGAGCACCAAAAAAAAAAGGAAGCACCGGCCTATGGTATATAAGAGATAAAATGCACTTTTCCAATCTCTAAAATCCCGGGGACTGTTATCTTATAGAGAGGGCCTTCAGTTTTCTTTTATTTTATTTCCTGAGAAGAGAGAGTTTACGTTTGCAAGAGGAGTCTATCTCTGAAAGTGTCTTGGAATCAGTTGTATCGGATGGGTGAAAATACTCCGAATCGATGGAAGGCGGAGGGATTCATCGGAAAATCGTTATCGTCGTTTACGAAATAAATCAAAGGCATCCTTCAAGCTGCGTGAAGAGGCGACGTGAGGCTGTTTGGGGGATGCCGACCAGAATTCGAAAGGTAGGCTTGACCTAGATACGTCCTCTGCCGCATACGTGTTTCACGGTTTTTCTTTCGGGAGGATACAAGTGCTTTCACGGCTAGGGAGATGTTTCGCCGATTTGAAACTTTGTACCTCAAACGCCACAACTTCGGCTAGAAGTATTTAAAAATATTTCCCTGTCTTATAGTGATTCCGTAGAGAGCTTTGCTGCTTTTCTTAAATGAGTGATAAATTTGCAGAAAGCTACAACTCATGAGCCTTCTGAAATTAATGATCTATTAGCACCTCTACTTTCTTAAATGGAAAGAACATTAAGCAGATAATATGAAGACACATAAATATAACCTATTTTTTCAAATTTCATTTATGTATTTTTTAAATTTCAGTCAGAAAATGAAGATGAGCACTTTCTTCCTAACTGATTAGCTTTTCTAATTTCCAGGTTTTTACTTCTAGCAAGTTTTCCTTCTTAAAATGAACCAGCGCAGAACAATTACAATCTAATGTTTCCTCTCTGAAATTTGAAACACAACCTTGGAAGATTTTACAGTGTCAAGATCTTGGCGAGATTCCGATTGTCGCCAATACTCCCCATTGCTGAAATGGAGATAGAGGCAAATGTTGCGAACCCAAGCCGTATTTCCAAACTAGTGGTTTTCTTCAACTTGTTAATTAACAAGGTTCACTTTTTAATGATTCAAGCTATTTCGGTGTTAATATGAAAGTATTTTAATTTCCCTAAAGCTTCCATGTTCCATTTTCATTCTTTACCCTTCAAAAATGTCAACCTTATTCACTTGCGAGTAGTTCCAGACTCCATGCATTGTGAACCATACCCACATCGAAATAATGATCATCGACAAACTTGGAAAATAACTATAACCAACGAAAGTTACTTTTTTTCATTTTGAAAACAATACGGTAAAAGAAGAATTTACCTCAAGATTTTCTTACGCAGTTTTCGGTTTTTTTTTACACATTTTTAACAACCAATGCATATTTTTAAATTAAATAAATATTAAATTGGTAAATATAAAACACATCCTTGACAAGAAATAAAAAGAAAAGCCCGTTTTTCCACCACGCAATCATGTTATAAATATATAGATGAATAGATGATAAAAACTTTTGGTTTTGAAATATTACAGGTAGTTGAAAATTAATAAAGCAGCGTTGAAAGAACAGGAAATAAGTGTTTATCTGCTGTAACTGTAACTATCTGAAGACATACATATAGATATAGACATTAGCTGTATTTGAAATGCTAATAATTAAAAGTAATTCATAGGAAAGTGATCAGTTTCTGAAGCTAAGCATATAAGGAGAAATTTTTTGAAGATTGAAAAAAAAAAATGTTAGTTTTTAAAGTTACTACTTGAAAACCAGATTGAAAATATTAGAACACGTTTGGAAAAACTAAATCTTAGTTTCAATCAACATTTTAATAAATATATTTTTAGATTGTGTGGGTGCCTCAAGTATTACATGTACTTCAATTATACTAGATCTCTGATAGATCTTAAGGGAGAGCGTAGAACGCATTTTGCGTAGTATAATCAATCATTGAAAAGTGGTGCGATTTTGAATAGAAGCACGCAATAATGGTTGGTATCTTAACAAGTTTTGAAATCATTAAAAGGGTAAGTTATGTGCATTTTAATATACGGTATAATATCCCTTTAATAGGTGAACTTTATAATTTTTCCTTTTTAGCAGAAAATTCGCTCGAAAATACCTAACATAATTTCAAAAATTTCATGCCCTTCAAAAGATTTTTTTAACTATTAAGATTGTTTGCTGAGGTCACCTCGACGTTTCTCATTCCGTTATCTTCGTGAACGGTAAATAGCGAGTTACGTGATCCACTCCGGCGTCTCTATTGCGATGTTTTTCCTTTCACCATTTCATGATCTAAAGTCAGACTAACCAGCAATTTGGTGGTTAAAAATATACAGTTTTCTATTCATATTATCAAATGAAAGTAACTTGTTTCCCAGGGACTTTTTAACCCTTTTCTTACGAAAAAATAACTAAGTATAAGCATCGGTCTTTCTTAAAAATTGGCGCAGCTAAAGGTTTTTTAGAATTGTCGTTGACAACATATAATCCACCATTATCTCTTAAGTTTTCTTGTGCGCGTTATTTAATATTTATACTGCAAAACCAATTGTTTAAAAATATATATATTATGTTTCTCTTCTTACCGAAACGCAAAAATTTCAAAGTTAGAGCTGTGCATTTGTCAACATATAAAATCAATCTTGATGAGTTACAATTTAGCTACCCTTCGTTTGTTGTTATTTAATTAATTTATTCATATGTTATTGAAAAATTACTTAACTTCAGCATTATTGTTTAATACAGTAAAGAAGTTGTTTAGGCAAACATTTCCATTTTCATGCAAAACATTTAAGCTGTACATATTTCCTTTCCTTTCCTTATCCTATTTCAATTCAGCGTTTCAAAACAGTAACAGGTGCTGTCATGATCTTGCAAGTGTGAATTCACTTTGATTTCATGCTACAACAAATCCAAGAGAAATATGTAAGCACATTTGTTTCATCTTCTTTTGGAGGTTAAGACTAAATTGTAGCGAAATCTAGACGTAAAACTGGGACGCTGCTCATAATTTAAGCAGAATTTATTTAAAAGTAAAATATTTGCCAAGTAAACACTTTCTCTCATCAAATTCTTCGTAAACAATTTGTTTAAAGCCCGTAAAAGTGTTTTAAGTTCTTAAATTGTATAAAAATGAATTTTCGTGCTTGAACGGTGGTATGCTTTCATTTAGTCAAACATAAGTCCTCGTTTTTGTCTATAATTCCTTAAATATTTTTAAAAAGAGAAATTGAATAGAGAATACTATTTTAGTGGAATCAAGTAAATACCATTGCTATAAATAGTGAACAATTTTCCAACACTGCATAACTGTCCAATATATAGTAGCTCAAGTAGCAAAAGAGGATTTTAGTCATTAATTATAAATGCAATGTTGAAAATTTTTAAATAATTAATGTTCCCAATTTTTAGCAGATGCTGTAATCAAATCTACTTTGGTTGTGCTACTCGTCTCATTTTAAAACTGAAATTCTTTCAGACTTAACTTAATCGTAATTTTCAGACTTAGCACAATAATGAACATTTCTACTCCAACGAAGTTTTTCCACTAAAAAATGGCTGGCATTTGTTTTCTTACATGAACATCAATCAATTTTGCTGATAACTAATTTTGATGACATTATTTGTTTTTGTTTCCGTCATTTAAAGTGGTTAAAATTCTTAAATTTTTCCTTTGCTTATTCTTATTCCTTACTTTTTTTCGATAAAATATGTCTTTAAAAATATATATTCTCATACATTCGCTGGAAAATAATTGTAGAAATTTCTGCACATTTTCATTTTCCACAATTTTTATAGTAAGTGGGAAAAAATTCAAGATGAAGCTGATTCGAGACTTGCTCGATACTTATTTTTTCAATTAATGAATTGTCTTTTATATTCCGCTGTGATATTTTTAATGAATCGATATGTTAGATATTAGAAGGTAAATGATATATAATTTAAGCCATTGAAAATTTTCTTTTTTAAATAAAATGCTGGGATGCTATATTAAATTGGAAAATTTAAAAATTGTGTATTTCCGCTTAAGCCCAACTTTTAACATGAAAATAAACAGAAGTGAGATCGGGAAGTATGTCGTACAGCGTGAGAAGATATTTTTTTATCAGTGTGACATTGTGAAATGCATTTTTTATTACTTTATGCTAAGTAAAGGAAGTATTATATTCACGAAAAATTTTCCTCTCAAATTCAACAGGGTTTTTATCTCAATATCCGTACGTTTTTAGGTACGTGCAAATATATGGGCAGCTCAAACTGCATTTTAAGGACTTTTATAGTGACGTCTTTGCGTATATGACATATTCTTTAAAAATGTTACAATAATGTAGCTCAGCGTTGAACTGTGCATATTTTTTTCTGCAGCATTTAACTATTTTAACACAAAACTTTTCTTATCATTGAATTCAGTAATATTTGTACTTTTTATGCGGTAAGTAAATGAATTTAATTAATTCTTAATTTAAAAGTGCAAAGTTCTAAAGTTATGTTTACACATTCATCTGTTAATATCGAGTCAGCGTATAAATATTTTTTCTCATTTTCGGTCGTGACCATCTATTTTATTTTATGGAGAAAAAACTTTCCCTGAAAATTTTCGAACTTTAAAAGTGAGATGTATTTCTTTTCTTTTTTTTTTTCTCTTTTCTCTTTTTTTAGAAGAAATTTTGAATTTAACCTGTAACTCCTTTAATAAGAACTATTAAATTGTTTCAAATGCTTAAAGCCATTAAAATAGAAAGATTTTTTCTGAACATATTCTAAGGTTACCTTTTTCCTGGTTACCTATTTTCATGTCAAATCTGACCGTTTTAAACTTATCCGCCGTATATACTTTTCCCTTCTTTTCCCCAAAAGAGTGTTTATTAGTTGTCATAAAAGTTGGAAAAATGTCCTGAACAAAAATTAAAGAATATGACTGAGGTATCACGGCGGCAATCTTTCAAATAAAAACGCTTTCTCAATTTTCTCTCTTTCTTTTTGATGCCTACTAAATATTGTAAAGAAGAAATGGAAAAAAAAAAAGAAAACGTACATTTCCGCTATTCAGATGCTTACTTTTGTTTATTTATATATTTTATTTATTTGGAAGAAGAATAATCAATTAGTTATTTTTATCTTTTATTTTATTTTATTTATTTATTTATTCATTCATTTATCTTCTCCTAGTTGGTCACCCTTGGTATATGGTGTTTCAGAAAAAAACAATAGATTTTGCTTCAGGAAATGTTGCTTATTAAACTCCCGAAATGGTACAGGGCAATTCCATGAAAAGTGAAACCAATTGGTCAAAAATTCATATTGAAGTTATGTTGCTATGTTATACATCATTTTAAAGCTTAAGATGTATATTTTAAGAATCCTGCATTGGTTTTTTGGTGAGAGTTAGAATAATACTTGTTTTCTTAGTTGGAAGTACGATATTCACGAACTTGTAAAAATCAGAAAAAAGAACACATTTTCAAATGCATATTTCTCCTCGAAAAATAAAAACAAAAATAACTACTTGTAGCACAATTTTAACTACTAAGCTGGTACTATAATAATATGCATTCATTAATTTCTTTTGAATTGATCTAAATGGTGTAATTGAAGTTTGAAAAAAAGAAGTTTGATGTTACGTCTGTAACAAAAAAGGAGCAAAAGTTGTCATTACGTCCTAAAATTCAAAATTAAAAAAAAACCCTTAATGGTCCTTTTGGCAAATTCTTAGAGTAAATTGCCCACCATAGTTAAAAATATTGCAACTGATTTAGTTTTTAAATTAATGCTGTTACAGACGTAACATTTCGGACATAACAAATGGCTCTATGTTACGTCCGTAGCAAAAGTAAATTTCCAATTAAATAGGTAAAAAGCACAGGATGAGCAATACATGTATATAGCATAATATGGTACGAGTACTAAAGTTTCTGGTATTCTGATTTTGAAATTTTTAATTATGTCGGCATGTAATTGAAATTCATTTGCGAAAATGCCGTTCGAATTTCGAAAACGTCGGACGAAAAAGGACACATTTTTTCATTCAAAAAAAATTATCAAAATTGACCAACTGTCACCAAGAAGGTTAAATTTTAGTTTGGTACTAGTATTCTGCTATATCATCCAACATTTTCAATTTTTTAAGTTCTCCTAAGACCAATCACTGATTCCAGGGAAGAATTTACTTTTCCCGATTTTTTTATGTAGCAGCCCCATTATGCATTAATTTTAAGAATACAAATAAATAAATTTGTGTGAAGGCCCTTCTAAACTTTTCTTGTGTCAATCTTTCTTGGAAATAATTGTCTTAAGATGCATTAATTTATTGTTACATATTGACATATCAGCATATGCTCTCAACTCCCCCAGACTTACCCAAATTTTCTAAAACTGTTACAGTATAACTTAAAATATTCAAATAATGTGTTAATTAATGCTACTGTATTGTTTTAGCACAAAAATCTTTGTTTATTCTTGCTTTAAAATACTGTTTTCTACTTTCAAATCAGAGATGTTACGTCTGTAACACCACTTTGTTTCGTCCGTAACAAGTTTATGAATTTTTTTCACATATTCGGCAGGCAAAATCCACACAATCCTTATGGTTTTAGAAAGCTTGAAGTCTCTAGAACACGTATTAAAAAAAAGTTCAAAATTTCCGTGTAATTCAGAGGAATATTGTAAGTTGTATGACATAGTCGAGTTTTTGCTGTTTTGTGAATTACGTCTGTAACAGGCAGTTTTT
Source organism: Uloborus plumipes (assembly GCA_038373865.1). Lineage (NCBI taxonomy): Eukaryota > Metazoa > Arthropoda > Arachnida > Araneae > Uloboridae > Uloborus > Uloborus plumipes. The sequence continues at coordinate 111,594 of JAXGGA010001377.1, read as the reverse complement.
AATTTCTGTATTTTTTTGTAATTAAGCAATCTGCCCGCAAATTTAATGTAGCATAAACATCATCAAGTTACACTACAGGAAAAAAAATTGAAGACTTTCATCAGCCCAAACCAGAATTATTTGTGTTCAAAGTCTGCGATTGTTACGTCTGTAACGATGGAATTGCCCTACAGCATTGCATTCCTGAAAATATAATACATTTTGCTTCAGAAATTGTAGCATACGTTGTTTCAGAAAATGTCGTACATTTTGCGTCAGAAAATATTTTGCACGTACAGCATTTCTTGTTGGATCGAGTGATGCTAAGCTGTTAATAGTAATCTTCTCAAATGAATAGAAAGTACATGTGAAGTTTGATTTTTTTTTCCCTAAAATCCTCAGTTAATGTTTGAAGATACGAACACCTAACCTTAACCATTCTTATCATTTACTCAAAACCGTTAGCTTAATGAATGTCAAATTCTTCTGCTTGTCATATAAACTCGTAATAAATTCATGTTTCTTAAAAAGCGTACAAGCGCCCCTGGGGTACCAGAGCTGAGGAAAATAATAACCCTTCACAACGTAATGAAAAATTTTCAAATAATAGAGGAAAAAATTCGCAGCTGCGGTACACTTTTCTAAGAACCTAGACGTTGTGGAGCCCCAGGCTGTGTCAACTGTATTATTGATGTAAGCCGAAGCTGGCCGCCCAGCCGACACAACGGACGTACAGCATCGATTATATGTATCCACCAGAAAAGAGAGACAAAAAAAATGTGCAAAAAGACCTTTTCCCCTTTACGGCTAAAAATGGTCGATACTATATATTTTTGCAGGGAAAAGGTAATGGGAGGGGGGGGGGAGAAAGAAATGACGGAAAAATAGAGTTGTGTTTCTTATGATACTTGGATTCAGGATAATGTGACACACTCCGTTGAGATCTGCACAGAGAAAACTGCTCGAGCCAATTATCCATGTGACGGCAGGGAAATTAAACTGCTGAAAGAAGTGGGTTTTGTAGGAGAAGAGAAATAGGCGGATTTATTATTATTATTGTTGTTGTTGTTTTTTTCATTCTGTCTGATTTATTTTGCTTGTACGTCATTGATTCTTCGCATAAAACGGCATTTACAGTGAGAATTTCGCTACAGTGCTTAGTATCTTCCGAAGATTTTGGAAATCGTATTCAACGTTTTTGAGATTAATAAAGGTAAATTTTTTGGAAAATAATCTTGTCATTCCATGCCATGCAAGACCGAATCTTTACAATACCCAGATGCCATGGTCTTGCTCTTTTTGCTCTCAACAGCCGTAATAGAGATTAAGGCAAAGACCTCATCAAGGAACTGAGTATAACTTCATTTTGGTAACAAACTATTTCAGCTCATTAACGTAAGGTTCATAAGATGGTACGGCTTCACATCGAAACTGAAAGAAAATATCAATACTATTTTTGTATGTATTGCTAAAATATTTTTAAATATCAAGATGACGTACTCCGTTTCTTAAAGAGGTTTTTTTTCCGTTATTTTATAGCTATTCCATATTGAAGAATCCGTCTCTGTATGCTTTAACGAGCTGCTAAGTATTTATTTGTATTTTAGACCTGACTATAAGGAATACAAGAAACTTTTTAAGCACATCTTCAAAAAATTAGTAATGAGAAATAGGTCATGAGAGAAGTATATGGCCCTGTTAAAATGTTCTTTTTTTTATATTGAATTGAAACAATGTTTTGAGTTGCTTTTTTGATTTTCCTTTGGAGTAAACCCTAAATCAACTTTTCAAAAATATTTTACCTTATTGAAACTTTTTTGTCGATACCCAATTTTAATTGCCCCAATGTTCATGTACTAGAAATGAGCATATATTTTTCATGTATAGCTTAGATTTCATAATAGAATGCAGAAAAAAATCATTTTTTCTATCATTTCGTCCTTTTTGAATTTCTCCTCAAACAATTTCCTTGTATACTCATTTCTTGGAGTAAAAATAAAAAATACAGTACTGTTTAGCTCTTTTAATAAATATAAAAATATCTCCCAGTAAATTCAAATCAATAATCTCCTGAAATATGAATAAAATTTCAGTTATTCTAAAGCCCTAAAAATGTTAAAAAAAACTGATAAATCCTTTTCTCAGGGCTCACTTTTAAAAAATCATTCCTGGAAATATCTGTACCAGCCCGAAATAGGTCTTCTCTTACCACATAACCGCATATGTATATATTTGTGTATCGGAGCATCTAATAGATTTCGACCTTCGGAAAACAGCTTCCATACGTGTTAGGACATTCCATCTTACGCCATATTTTTTTTCACTTCTCTTCCCGGTAAGCGATTTCTCTATATCCCTGCTTCTCCAGCGTATAAAGTCAGCCCAGGGCTTATCCAGTAAACAAATAAAATGCGCTTCATCTGGTAATGCATTCCCTTTCCTTTCCCACTGTGGTTAAAGAGTCACGTTCTTCCATTAAAGTTCTGTCGGCATCTGGCAACGCGGTGGTTTTTTAGTTTTCTTTTCGTCATATCCGTAACCGTGATCCAGCTGCAATACATATGTTCCTTTGGATTGCTTTTGGTCAATTCTAAAAGGTAGATACTTCTGTTATTTTTCGGATGGAAGTCAAGAACTATCAGTTCTATTTCATTTCAAAAAAGAATGGTTGATATATTTTCTTGTATCGCTATGCCGGTGAATTTTTCCAGAAGTATTTTTAGATATATCTCCTTTTTTCTTGTAATAAATAAATGCTCTTCCTTGTTTAACTCTTCTGAGTTTTATTCTTCCACTCAATGCTGTTGAGAAGATAAAAGTACGCGACTGTTGACAATTACTTGTAATTTATTCATATTATACATGCACTTCGTGATATTAATTTATTCTATCGTTAAGATTAGTTCAGTCCTTCTTCTTAAAGGTTGAAGTTTTTGAGCTAAATTACTTAGTTACGTAATTGTGCTACTGTAAATAAAGATTTTCAGAAAGAAATTAAGAACACAGTGCTTCCCAATTATAGTCCATGTATAGTTTTGTGATTAAAAGTATGAGTGAGTTTTCATCTTCAACTTTCCTTTCTGCTGCACATGTAGTGCAGTAATCCAGAGTATCTGACCCAGTCCGGATAGCTTTACGCCACTTTCCTAGTGTTTTTTTCTTTCCTAACTCAAATAAACTTGTAAAAAAGGTTAATTTTAATTTTGACATTTTAAATTCAAATTATGTTTTTCTCAATGACGAATTGCGATAAGTGTCTGGCGAACGTCTGAAAGCATATAACCCAACTTTGTCCCTGAGCCTTACACTCATTTTGAACCAGTGGTTAAAGTACTGGGTAACCATCAACCTGGACCCAGGATCAAACCCGGTAGGGACACTCATATTAGTGACAAGGCAACTCAACAGATTGCAACATCTACCACCAATACTGCGCCACCATGTTCTACATGGGCCCCCTGCTGGAGCCGGCAAGCAGGTCCTTGAAGGTAAAGCACCGGGACATGAGACGTTGGCAGACAGCCAATCTGAGAGAGATTCTACACAGCGCTTGAGGTCGAAAAAGAAAACACATGTCAATTTTTCATTGCTAGAAAAATATGAAGTCCCAGTGATGCATTCTTATGGAGAGGTTCATAAAATAAATTTTCTACTCATTGTGTGATTTTTAAAACATACCATACTTTAAAAAATCTAAAGTGGCGCAAAGTTATACCTAGAGGCGCAAAAATATCCTGAAATGCTACACGTTTCTTGCGACCATCACTGAAATAGATAACATTAGTGTGGAAGTAAAATCACCAGAGTACATTACAGACTATCTCAGAGACCTTTTTGTGCAACACAATTTGCATAGAATACTTGGTCTTTCACAGAGAGAAAATCATTTTGATCGCCCGAATGACTTTTATTGGACCATAATGCGTTTTCAGTTTTGAAAAATTTACCGCACCATGAAATTTACATAACTTCTTTGCTGAAGCCTATATAAAAAGGCCACTCTCGTGAGAAGCATAACATTTTAAATTTTTCACTATCCTTTAAAAAAGTGTTTTCCAACCTGTTTTTTGTGGGCTGGCATGGCTCCGCCTGACAAATTATTATTATTATTATTATTATTATTATTTTGACTGACATTGGTCTGGGAAATTTATCCCCTGTTTTCAACTGGCTTCAAGCGCGAAAGTTCTAAAGCACATATTTGCAGTTTCTCTTCTCTGCTTATGCATCCAACTTGGGTGGTCGGCTAAGGAAAATTTTTAAAAAGCAGCTATGCTCTTACCTGCATACTTGTTTTAATTTGCATAGCTTCATGAAGTGATAACACCATGTTGTTTTTGAGACATAAAATAATTCGAAATTGCATTAGTTTTGACACCTTTAATCCGCGTCAGATCTCAATCACCTTCTTGACCTTTCTATTTCTGATTTCAATAAATTTGGAGTGAAAGACACATGTAGGAATACACAATCCGGCAGTTTTTAAAATTTCTATTTTGAAAATTTATTCAAAATACAGGGCTGTAAACAAACTCAAAATGCGCAAAAAAAAAAAAAAGAAAAATGTTTACTGAACAAACGTATGTAACTTCTATCCTAAATACAGTAAATTAATAATTTGAAAACCATTGCAAATCTAAGAGACAGAGCTTTCTATTTACATACTAGCTGCGTGGCCCGGCGATGCACGGGCTTCCTCAGAAATAAAAGCGATGTCAAGTAGCGCATGCTTAACACTCTCCCTAAATGACAAATGAAAAATTTACGGTATAATATTATATCCCATTAGAATAACGGCACCAAACTGCTCATTCTTAATCCAAAATTAACAATAAAACTCTAAATCTATTTGTTGTTTTTACATTTATATAGATAGGAAAAAAATCCCTACTAACAGCAATTATTTCCGTACTGCTCATTTTTCTTGTAAAAATAACAATGACATTCTAAGCAAAAAAGTTGTTTCAGAATTTGGATAGCAGACAAAATAACTATTTGCTAAAAATAATTACGTATTAGAATTTTACTCATTAACAGATATTCAAAATGGCAACAGAAATAAATAAAAGTATTGATTAGAATAAAAGAAATGACAAAAAATGTGGTTTTATTAATTATAATTGAGAAAAGAAATTCCAACAAAAAACCATCATTAGAACTTAAGAGCACCACATTTTCAAATGGCAACAGAAAAAAATAAAAGTCTTACTAAAAACAATCGTTAGAACTTTATTGTAACCCGTATTCAAAATGGCAGCGTTTTCTTTTTCTTTGATTTGGAGAAAGTAGTGTTTTTCCCTTCAAAAATGGCACTAATGGCAAAAGCAATTTAAGAATTTTATTTTTGCAGCACTCAGGCCAAAATGGCAACAGATAGAAATCATTAATGAGATTTTTTTCACGCGCAGACGATCGTCGATTTTCAATTAAAAATTAAATTCCGCTTTCTTTTAAAGCCCGTATCTGATTTCAGGGTGGAGATATCGATTAGTGGTTTTGAAAACCTTTAGAAGGAAACTTTCCTAAAAGGTATTTTTTGCGTTCTTTCGAATGAGACCAAGATCGAGAAGATCCGATAAGTATTTCGCTAGATAGAGCCATTTTGAAGTCCTTTATTCGAAATTCGAACGGATCGGTACTTTTTTCCCGCTCAAAAACCACCGTATGATCCTTCCCGGGTGCCCAAGTATCTCCTTGACGAATTTCGTCCAGATCCGACATAAACTGGGGATTTGTCTATGGTACACACACACATATATATTCTCTGTTTTATTTATATGGATTACACTACTTTTCTATGACAGATTTGAGTTTCAAGGTCATTCACACACACACACACACATATATATATATATATACACTGAAGTGACAAAAGTCATGGGATAGCAATATGCAAATTTTCAAATGGCAGTAGCATCGCATAGAACAGGTATAAATGCGCAGTGCTTTTACAGAGCTTTCATTTCTGTTCAAGTTATTCATGTGAAGAGCTTTTAACGTGATGATGACCGCACGACGTGAAATTAACAGACTTTGAACGCGGAATGTTAGTTGGAGTTAGACGCATGGGTCATGCCATTTCGGAAATCGTTAGAGAATTCAACATTCCCAGATCCACTGTGTCAAGAGTGTGCCGAGAGTATGAAATTTCAGGCATAACATCCCACCATGGACAGCGCAGTGGTCGACCGCCTGCACTTAAAGATCGAGACCGGCGACGTCTGCAAAGAGTCGTAAATTCTAACAGACAAGCAACACTGCGTCAAATCACCGTAGAAATCAATGTGGGACGTACAATGGACGTGTCTGCTAGAACTGTGCGGAGAAATTTGGATTTCTTGGGCTATTCCAGCAGAAGACCGACTCGAGTGCCTTTACTGACAGAACGACATCGCTTGCAGCGACTCTCGTGGGCACGTGAGCATATCGGTTGGTCCCTAGATGAATGGAAAACCGTGGCCTGGTCCGATGAGTCACGATTTCAGCTGGTAAGAGCCGATGGTAGGGTTCGAGTGTGGCGCAGACCCCACGAAGCCATGGACCCAAACTGTCAGCAAGGCACTGTTCAAGCTGGTGGTGGCTCCGTAATGGTGTGGGCTGTTTTTTCATGGCATGGACTTGGTCCTCTAGTGCGACTGGACCGAACATTGACTGGAAATGCTTATGTGCAGCTACTTGGAGATCACTTGCAGCCATTCATGGACTTCATGTACCCAAACAACGATGGGATTTTTATGGATGACAATGCGCCATGTCACCGGGCCACAACTGTTCGCAATTGGTTTGAAGAAAATTCTGGACAATTCCAACGAATGATTTGGCCACCTAGATCGCCCGACATGAATCCCATTGAGCATTTATGGGACACCATCGAGAGGTCTGTTCGTGCCCAAAATCCTGCCCCATCAACGCTTTCACAATTATGGACGTCTATCGAGACAGCATGGCTCAATATTCCTGCAGAAGACTTCCAACGACTTGTTGAGTCCATGCCACGTCGAGTTGTTGCACTTCGCCGGGCAAAAGGAGGGCCGACACGATATTAAGAGGTATCCCATGACTTTTGTCACTTCAGTATATATATATATATATATATATATATATATATATATATATATATATATATATATATGTGTGTGTGTGTGTGTGTGTGTGTGTGTGTGTGTGTGTGTGTGTGTATTATTGCTTTAACACGATTTTCCACTATGCCAAAAATAAGACTGGTGCTAATGCTGCCGTGGGCAGGTAAACGGCAGTATCTGCAAAAATGAATTTTCGAGATAATTGAAGAAACGCGTTTTTGATTTCCCACAAAGATCAATAAAACATTGAACTTCGAACATAGGCGATACTATATGTTTATACCGATATATTTTTTGGGTAATCGATTGAATTTTGATTTTGCAAGCGCATAGAGAGGTAAAGCAGATACTGCCGTTTACCTGCTCTTTTCACTCTAATTGTCATGCGGAATTGACTGGCAGTCGGCAGTAACTGCACAGTATGCTACTAAATGTCCAGTATTTACATATTCGACAACATGCGGAGTAGATATGTTATTACGAAATATATTATTGCATTGTGAATGATATGTTTTATTTAAAAATATACATAAATACCGTGTATCCACTTGATATAGATTTAATATAAACGAACGCGAAATATAATTAAAAAATATAATGAAACTGTATTGTATTATGCAAAATATGAAGCAAAACTTGATGATTCTTCAGCCATTTTTACTTCCTTTTACTTAGTAAAGGAAGTATTGTGATCACAAAGAAAATTTCACTCAAAATTCGGTCTAAATTTTGATTTTGCTCACCCCCGAATGAATGTTGAGTAGTTTTTTCGACCTATCAGCACATGCATATGTACCTACTAACATATAAACAGCCGAAATATCCTTTTCGACCATGCCCCAGTTAATTACGACGAGTTTTCTCGTGACGTCTGTATGTACGTATGCATGTGCGTATGTATGTATGTTTGTATGTATGTGCGTATGTATGTATGTATGTATGTCGCATAACTCAAAAACTATATGCCGTAGAAGCTTCTAGTTTGGTATGTAGGCTCTGAGGGTGGTCGTTGTGCACCTCCCTTGTGGTTGCATTCGAATGTTCCCAAGGGGGTCTTTTACCCCTTTGTGGGGTAAATCAATGTTAATTTCAATGCAGATTGAGTGATATGATTTGGTGCAACCACTTGGCGATATATCGCCAAACTTTTGGTCGCCAAGTGTTTGCCGCCAAGTTGGCGACAAATTTGGCGAAAAAATGATTTTTTTTTTTAAATTTGGATTCAATTTGGCGCTATTGGGCACATTTTGCGAAAAATTCACTGAATCATGTTAAAATCGGCGATATTTAGAAAATAAATCATTGTAAAACATTATTTTGCATTGATTCGTGACAAACTGGGGGTGTAAATGTTTGAATTGTTATCTTGCTCACTCTAATGCACTATTTTAACACTTGAGGCATTTATTATGGAATTTAAACGTAAAAGGAAGTAGTGTGGTGTTCACACCAGATGTTTTAAAATTACTACAAATCAGTTAATGCTTTGTACTTTGCATCAAAACAAGAAATCACTTTGAGAAAAAGAGCGCTTGAAATGCTTGTTGTGCTGACGATTTTTTTCACAGTACTATTAAAAATGCAACAGCTAGGTATTAAACTGCAAAAACTATCGTCTGTTAGTATGAAAGCAACTGTAATTAAAAGAAAACAAAACAATGTAAATAAAATCATTTCATTGCTGCATTTTTGTTTGTCGTCTGCCAAGTTTGGCTTGTGTATCTTTGAAATCGTGAAAAATATTGTCTGCTAGTGGAGAGAAACTTTATTTGAAAGAAAAAAAATCTGGTATGGACCCCACACTACTTCCTTTTACGTGTAAATTTTTTTAGTAGATGCCTTAAGTGTTAAAATAATGCTTGGAATGAGCAAGATGACAATTCAAACATTTACGCCCCAAATGTACCACGAAACAAAGCAAAAAATGATTTACAACAATTCATTTTCTAAATATCGCCGATTTTAGCATCATTCAGTGGATTTTTCGCAAAATACCGCCAATAGCGCTAAATTGAACCCAAACTCATAAAATATTTTTTTCGCCAAATTTGTCGCCAATTTGGCGATATGTCACCAAGTTGGCGACAAGCACTTGGCGACTAAAAGCTTGGCGATATATCGCCAAGTGGTAACGCCAATTTATATCACTTAAGTCTGCTTTGATATTAACACTTATTCACCCCCAAAAGGAATAAAACACCCCCTTGGGAACATTCAAGTGCAACCAATGAACTCCCGTGACCTCCCATTAGGGCAACCCTACTTTCGCTTAGTTTAAGTACAAAGGAAAACGGTTTTTGTGGCTTGATGCAAGTTTTGCACAGCGATTCATATTATGTTCATCCTGCAGACATGCAGATACTGCCGTTTACCTGCCCACAGCAACGAAAAATGCAGTTACTGCTAATTACCATTGGTTAAAAATCAGTTTTTTTCAACGAAAACCAAGAAAAGATGCTTGTACCATAAAACTAATGTAACATAGATTTCAAAAATGGAAAAAAATGAAAATCGAAAAATTTGCAGTTACTGCCCTTTACCTGCCCACGGCAGAATGCTGATTGTAACTAAAATATGATTTGCCTGCCATGTAAATATAAACTCAATTTTTATTTTTTTCATTAAAATAGCTTAAAATAACTGAATGGCTAAATGAGCCATTATTAAGCGATTATTATACTTATATAAATAAATTTTAATTACAGTCGAGCCCACTTATTAGAATATCGGTTAAAAGAGTATCCCGCTTAATGTAACACATTTTCAATGCACCAAATCATTGTGATGCATTATTTTTATCCCGGATAATGGAATATCCCGCTTATTAGAATATCGTATCTTGGCAAAATGGCTATTCCATTAAGTGGGGTGGACTGTACTTGAATCAAGTTACGTTTTTATTAAAGCAGCAAAATTTTGTGCCCTGAATATGTAGGAGAGGAGTGTTCACATAAATGTTCAAACTGTCTTGAGCGGTAACCTGTCTATAACAATATTTTTAGGTCCCAAAAGTATCATACATTATATACGGGTTTTATATCTATACAAAATCCACTATTCATGAGGTTTATGTGTATATGCGTACTGTAAAAATTGAAATTAACTGTTGTGCAAGGGTATTTTGGATTTAAACATTTTTTTTTGTATGGAATCATTTGAATTGGATAAAAAAAATTTCCTAATTATTTGGAAATGAGCTAATTTGATTTTAAGTATATTTTGTTTTCCCTAGTGTTCAAAAAAAATGACCGAGATATTCTCTTCTTGTGAAGAACTATGAAGTTTACCCACTGATATTCGACTGGTTATCAAAATTGAAACTGACATCGCTTAGTAGCTATTCATTTATTCCTGAATTAAGAAATACGAAGCAATTTTGAGTCATAAAATAACATTTATCGATGGTGAAAAGCTATGAAACAAAAAGTGAAAACGTAAAAATAATATGAAACCACCATGTATTTATATCTGCCCTCGCAATAACTAAACATCAACTACATATTAAAACTGTTCACAGTGTCAATTTTTATTTCTTCAACTTTTTTTTTAAACACGTAAACAATTTTTCTTTATCTTCATAGTAAGATAAATATTTTTTTAAGTATTAATATCTGCGCCTCAGAACCAGAACGATGTAAGTCCAGAAATGACAATTTTCACTTTATTGCTGCATCGTATGTAGAATCTTATTCTGCACCTACCCATGAGAACGTTAGTCTACAAAATTACTTCACAATTATTTAGCAGCATTAAAATAGCGCGAGTCCCATGTTTTGCATGCATCCTTCGCCCTCTGCTGAAGAGTTTAGAAAAAGGACTTACGTTAGTCTGGTTCTGAGGTAGATACAAGATTAAAACCAACAAATTTGAATATTTGATTCAGAACCATTTTTTTTCTTTTTTTTTTGTCAAATAAAACTACGAATTGTAGCACTTTTAAATACTTTCCCTGATCTAATCGTTGAAATTAACCTATCTATACCTAGCGCATACCTTTAACACCATGTCGAACCAGTAGAACACATAACTTACAAGGTTATTGCTTTAATTAGCCCAAAATAACTAATTATAAAAATTAACCTCAACATCTGATGTGCTGATTTTATTTCTGTATGTGCACCCGAGAAAAACTGGAAAAACTATTCATTTAAGACGAAAACAGGAACTACGATGCTTCGGCAGCGCACTCTGACGTGTGCCATTTGCCATTTCATAAAGCAATCTTTCTTTGGTAGCATGTCGACCCCACAAAACGATAAATTGATTCTGCCTACATCAGGCGAAAAGATCGACGCTCGAGGGGGTAACTTTGGAATGTATTATTCATTTTTCTTATCGAATTTATTCCACGGCGTATTTTTCGGCATCACTCTTGTAAATGATGGGCCGTTATGCATGCATTGGGGAATGGGCTACACACTCTTTAATTCGTCTCATTTTTTCCCCTAACGGTATACTTAGTCTTTTCTCAGGTATTTGAATTTTTTGGAGGGGAAAAGAAGGACTACATTAAAATCACGCAAGGGATGCATAGAAACGTTTACTTTGTTTGAGAATTTATTCTCCAAGAAAAAAGGTGTGCTCAGAGAAAGGAGAAGTCTTTATTTATGTTCCTACTCAAAAACGATTTAATCATATTGGGGATACCCGTTTGTAATACTATTAATTTTGAAGCCAGTGCATGGATTTGAAAATACATGTGGTAAAGGTCTCCTCTTTACAATGTACAATTTACACTATCAAAAAAAAGTTATTTTATTTGCTTTAGGTGAACACAAAGTAATCTTCAATTTAAAAAAATTAAAATAGTAGTGTTGAAATTTTAGATGTCATGTCTAAATAGAAAATTTTTAATGTTTATGCTGGCTTATTTCGCTCGAGGAGAATCGGAAAGACACCTCAAAAATTTAGTTAAGCGTATTTTCACGCTTTGTATTTTAAATGAAAATTTAACATTGTGGAAAAAAAAATTAAACGTTAAAAACATAGCATTTGATTTTTTTGTTCTTATACAAAAAGGCAAGGATTCTAAACATTAAAAATCAAAATAACTCACAATTTTTGCTTTCCCGCCATCTCTCATTTCAAAAGTTAGTGTTTATGGAATGAATTAATATTATGTTTTTTCACTTAATCGTAAATTTAACTCCTCCAAAATGAATTTGACTCTTCTGAAAATGTCAAGAAACATTTTCACGTGTTCAGAAAATCCCTAGCCGCACATTTGTGTTGAATTTTGCAACAGTTATACGAGATAAATTGAACTTTATTTAGTGGTCTGTAAAAGGTACCATTATTTGAATAAACTGTAACTTTCCAAACTATGGATAAAAACACCAGCACAAATTTTGAAAAAAAAAGAAAAGAAAATGGTACGCATTTTGAGGTTACAAGGAGCCCATTTTTTCCTATAACCGCGAAACACGTGTCTGTATTTTTATTCGTTTTTAGTTTATATTGTTAATTTGTGTTTCATTAACGTAGTTGCATGCATTTTTTTTCTTTTTAACAGTAAATTATTTATTTATCTTTTACAAACAATAATGTTAAAAATAAAATTCGATGCATTGCCAATCATGATTTCAATTATGGAAGACTTTGACTTCAAATGAATACAACGCGAACTAACCAATAATGTTAAAAATGTACCAATTTGTGTCTGTGGGGGAGGGGGCCTGAATTTATACTTTCCCTTTTTGCACATGGGTATGTTTTATTTCAAATGGGAATGTGATAATAGTAAATTAGGATATTTTGTGCCAACAGTAAAATCTTTAAGCTATACGTAATTTTAATCTTCACAAAAGCAAAACAAGAGTTTTTCATAATTTTGTGAACTGAGCTGCGCAAAACTTCAAACCTATTTCATTGACAGTCTGCATTAACATTTTTGTAACCAAATTCTGAGTGTTATTGAAGGAATTTTTGAGTCTGAAAAAATTTTGTCTTGTAAAAAATCCTAATAACTTTTTTTTTCTGCAGATATCTCTTTTTACTTTATTATTATTAATAATAATTTCTTTTTAAGCAACATTTTTAACTTTTAAAAGTTTCTCTTGTCTGCATTTTCTTAAAAAGTGAGGGAAGACAAGATGAATAGAAATAAGTAAGAGCACGTAAGTTTCTAAAAGTTAATCACTAAAACCATTAAAAGTTATTTTTAAACCATCAGATCAATACATTTGAAACATCCTTTTTGGAATTTATGTTCGTCTACAAGTCTCATCTTCAACACAAACATTTTAAAAAATATCTGATGCGAATAAAAGGTTGGTTTTTTGTCTGTCAAAAAGCACTTAGGTGCCATTATTCATGGCTTGACATCTTACAATTTTCGTGAAATTTTGTCTCACAAATTTTTACGATCTCCGATTACAGATTTAAACTTTTAATAATTTCTTATCTGAGCAAAAGAATTACTTACGAATATAGTTAAGGAGAAAACGCGTTTGATGTAGATCATGTATGTATGCAAAAGGATTATTTTCGTTTATTATTTAAAGAAAAGCGTACTCTTAGAGGTTTAAACATAAGCAGCAATTCCGTCTAATTGGAAAGATTGATATACCTCTATTAAAAATATACAATAAAGGGAAAAATAATCAAAAAAAAAAAAAAAACCTAATTCAGTAATGCTGAACATGTTGGTGACCTTATTCTCCGTTTAATAAGAAAAAGTTCTTTTAAACAAAGAGGGAGTGAACAATATGAGTTTACCTTTGAATTAATAAAATTATTGAACAATTTGTTTAAAATTTTTAACCAGTTTTATTTTATAATTTAAAAAATACATAAAAAAATTTCCTTTTTAACAGAAATAATTATTAAATTATAAACGTTTTTGCCTCAATATTTGAAATATCTTTTTTTTTTCTATTTGGTAACGATTAAAAGGTGAAATAAAATATATTAGACTCTGTTTACTCCCTTATACAAAAGCTGTATTCTCTCCTTCTATCATTTTTGCAGCGAGGATTCATTATCAGAACAAATAAAATAAGATTTGTTTCCGCTAAGTGTATTTTCCCAATGCTTGAGAAACAAGTCGCTTTATTTTGGCTTCTCTGCGGGGATTACAGGTGAAGCGTATGAACTGCTTTTACATGGTAGCAGCTGACAAATCTGATTCTTCTTACATGGTAACAAGCCATTTACAAATGTGCACTGATAACTGTGCAATGTAAGACATCTTAAAAGAGAGGATTTTCATCCATTCTCTAAAACTGGTAGAACAAATCTGCATAATCTCTTCTTAACAAAATATTTTCTTTCCTTATTTGTCTATTTTTTTTTCCTTTTTTTTCCCTTCACCATTAATAAGTCTTCCTCTGCGATGAAGTATTTAAAAATATTTCAGAATCTTTTAGAATTTAAGATAGGTTTCTTTCCAATTTGGAAACTGTCTTGTAAATTCATTTCAGGTACTTCATCTTTTCTGATTAAAATAAAAAATATTTTGATTATTTTCATAAGTGCTCAATTTTACTTCCTGTATAGTTTTCTTTTTCAGGCTAACAAATTAAATTCATTTAAATATAGATTTATAACATTTTCAATAGTATTTATAAAACTATTTTCAAATGTAATGCATTCTTCTCTTAAACAGCCGTAAGCAAATGTAATTCAGGTGGGAAAAAATGCATCCGAGGGTAAAGTTTACAATCAGTATTTAAAGATACGTTACTACAGTGAAAAAATGTCCTGACAAAAATCATTCCTTGTTCCTGCAATATTTCGCAAAAGAAAATTAGAGTTGGGTGGCCTTAAAAACATGATTATTCAAAATGAATGATAGTGATCAACTATAGGAAAAAAGAAATTAAAAAAAAACATATTTTTTCCTTTTAAATTCCTTGAAAACGAAACAAAAATTCAAATAATCAAAAACATCATGGGCAAAAAGTTATGTATTAGTATTGAATATTAGAGATCACATCTTTTGCCTACTAAATAGCAAACCAGGCAGAAAGCTCTCGTTCATCCACTGTGACTCAAACTCGCGATTCAAGGGATTAAAGGGAAGGGGGGATCAGCCCAGCACCATCACTGAAATTGAAAAACGAAATCGCACTAAAATATCGCCATATTATATTTGCGGCGTTTTCTAGCATTACTACGCTTTTAGTACATGAGCTATTTCTGTCGCAGCAATCTTTAAGCTCACACTACTACGTGCTCTAGTCCAATCGTATTTCCTCGATTCACCCTCGCTAGTTGCCTTGGAAACGGACGGAGCAGTTCATTCCCTACCTTTCGGGGGGTTGAACAGTTAAAGCGTCAGGGTGTCCAGTTGCTGATGCTGAGTGACAGTGATCGCAGAAAGTAAGGAATGTTTGCAGACGGCTTTTTAGTTCTTTCTTTTTACTTAATCAAACAGCGATGGCTATTTTATTACTGTTAGGACTGCTTCTGCATTAGAATTTGGTTTCGGTTTCGATGGATTTATTGATACTTTGAATACATAACGCGGTTTATGACCTAAACCGAAAGCAACAGAGATTGATTTATTGGAGAGAACGTTACAAACACGTAATATTTATGCAAATATATGCTGGTATTTTACTGTGTATGCGTCCGAAGTTTATACTGCTTCTTAAAATGTAAATATTTAATGCGAAATTTTAAAAATGTTGCCATTTGATTTATATAACTTTTCTATCTTTTGCTCTTTTCGGGTTCGTCCTCAATCTTCTTTGGGCCTTGGTAAAATTTTAGGAAAATGTTTCGTAGGTGCTTTTTTTTTTTTTTTTACATTACTTGATGTAAAACACTCCCCAAATAAGTTAATAATTTACATTGTCACTATTATTTACTCTCATTAATATTTAACTGAAATCAATAAAACTTTGAAAAACAGTTACAAAATATCATAAAAAATAATTATAAAGTTGATTCCAATTTGAAAATATATATATATTATGTAGAGGAAACAAGTGACAAAGATCTATCTGATGACCAAAACTCAATTTTGATAAAAAGTGCAGATACCACTTATGTGCTTTGCACAGCAGCATACTTAAGTAACAAGTGAAAAGAGGGAGTAGAGTCTAATGTTGCTAACCTTTTAAGCCAATGTGAAGAATTGTTCCTAAAACTTAGGCATCAACGTGAGAAAAGACGTCGAAAAATTCGTTTATTTTTAATCAGAAATATTTCTCTAACGTGCACAGATAAATATCGGGGAACTGGGTCAAAGTTTTTCACGAACCAGTATTGGCCCGTTGGGGCAGAGAAACCCTGGCATAGATAGTATCCTAGTTTTAGGGTAGACAATTCTCACAAGCTAACATCATTTTTCCTTCTTAATTTTCTTTCTTCTTTTTTCGTTTTATTACAAAAAACATTCAGCGTTAAATATGGAACACAACATATAATCATTGTGGTTATAGTTTATACATATTGCAGGATTCAAGGACTTTTTTTCAATGACAATAGGATCTTCTACGTGACTTATTTAGCTTTTTACTTCATCAAACGTTTTCTTTAAAGGTTAAGTGGACAACTGCCATGTCTCTCTTCAAAATTCTAAACACAGATACGGTTTTTCTGGCCACCACATTTGCAGACTTTTCTTGTCCACTTTCTACATGTGCGCTAGTGCTACATGTGAGATAATTCTTTTTGTGCCAAGAATTGGTTAGTGCCTAATTCCAATATATACATCAGTGAGCGTGAATATATCTGAGCAATTTTTCGGATACTGTTACTCAAAATATGAAGCAGCGAATCGAATAAAATTTGTTGTAATTATTGAACAGGATGTAAATTGCTGTTTAGGAGTTTTTGGAGTGAGTCGCGTTTATTACTTATGTTTTTAATTGCGCAAAGGCAATTAATAACATAAGTAATAAACGAGCAGAGGCAAATTCTTTTAAGTTTTTTTTTTTTTTTTTTTTTTTTGACATGTTCTTCCATGTCCAATACACATACGTAAAAGTATTAGAATCATGACAATTTTCAACTTTTGAATTTAAACAGATTTACAAATTATGAGGAGTATTAACCTGCAGCACATAATGCGTCTATCTGTGCTTTTCTATGTGGGGGAACATTTTCTTTAGACCTTCCAAACTAAAACTTAATACGTAGAATGGAAAAAAAATAATACAAATGGGTCAAGAATGGGATAAACGAGCAGAGGTGCTAATAAGTTTTTGAACTATTCACTCTGAAAGGTGGGACATGTCCGAAAGTTTTCCTAGTTTAGATTGACGGCTATATATCTCAAGAAGTAATGCAAGGACTCAAAATAATTGGTACACAAGTTGCCCTCTATCGGAGCAGTTGCTGATTCGCTCCTAACATTAATCGTTTTATAAAAAAGGGAGCTAAATTGATTTTTTTCTTTAAGTTGGGCTGCTGTATTTCAGAAAGTACATCAGAAATTCAAATAAAATATGTTACACAAACAGACCTCGTGTATGAACTATTGTTGATCAAGTTTTAGCGCCAATCTCTTCAAGAAAAGATGTACTTAGATGTTAAAAACACAGTATTCATAGGAAAAATACAAAAAACAGTTTTTGAGGTACTTTTTCAAAGCATTTTACGCTCAAATATGTGCTCGATGAAGTACAAACATCATAAAATTTATAAAACTGTATTTTCACGAAAACCAATCTCTAGCTCAAGTCAACTAAGCACGTACTTTCATGCAACCCGATCAGAGCCCTAGCGATAGACCTAAAGAGCATAAAAATACACATCTCACATAAAGCATTTATTAAAAGAACAATGGATAAAGCCACGTTGTCAAAGAGAACGTATACATTGACTTCTAAACGAATTTTTCTCAAATTTCAACTCCCAAATATGAAAATATACTGATTTTCAGAAAAACTACCTAACGAGTGATTATCACAAATGTATCTTGATAAATAATATTTATTAGCCTGATTTAAGAACCCTTTTTATCTTCCAGAGATAAAAATAGCATCCTATGGAGTTTAGCCTGCAGCTTTCTTCTCGTCTATGGAAAAAAAAAAAATCCACGCTTGGTCTATTTGTCAATTACGAAGCTACGCTCGTAAAAAGTCTTTTCATAAATAAATCAAATTATTATTAGCCATAAAAAACATTAGCGGCTCCTCGCAATAAAGTAGTTTCCCTAGATTAAATATACATAGCCGGTAAGGGTTGGACGAAAATCGGGAGAGTATCCCGGTACTTTTGAGCTAAATTAGATTTGAAATATGGAGTCCACAGCCGAAGAGAGAGGACTAAATTATGGGCCCATTGTACCACGTACGTAAAACAAAAGAAATAAACAGCGACTCCCGGGGGGTGGGGGGTAAAAGAAAGAACAGCAGTGGTGTGGGAAGCCTGCCAGAGTTTGGATCGATAGGAGCATAATAGTGGCTGTAATCCACGAACCTTTAACACTTGCCTTTCGCAAAAACACACGCAGATGCGAGAACAAAAAGGAGGTCAGGTCGAGAGTTATTACCGCTGTGTGTGTGTGTACATTAATTGCGTGTAATGGCGTATGTGTGTGTACATTAATTGCGTGTAATGGCGTATGCGGGTCGTTTAATGGCGTACACTGAATTCGGAAGAGTTTGATGAAGATGTTGATAGAGGGGCTCTTTAATCGTTGTGTATGTGTGTGTGTGGGGTAATTGGTGAGCGATCGATATTAACCGCTTTATAAATGATAGTAACTTGCTGGAGTTATGCGGTGGAAATCAAGGCGCAGAGATAGATGTGCAGGGGGAGGAATGTTTCGAATAACTTCGTCTTAATGTCGTTGGGATTTGGGAGAGCTGTTAAAATAATGATTTTTTTATATGTTTATGTAATTGCCCAAAAGCAAATTGTTGTGTATTTCAACGCATTTTAATTTTTTTTAATATAAAGTAACAGAAAAAACCTCGAAATTTGCGATGCAAGTATTTTATAAATAGCAGTGGTGATAGTTATAGATTTAAAGGTGAGGTAGATTTAAATAATTATTGCTAGATAGCTACTTTTAAAATATAGTGCACATTTAAATGTGCATTTAGAAAGCAATATTCTCTCTGAAAGTAAACATAAAAAAATGGAACAAGACAATTTTCGTTATAAATTTTAGTCTTCCAAATAACAACTTGTTAATTTCAGTAAGTGTAAGAAAAAAATTTAGCTCACTTTCTCTCAATGTCGTCCGTATTAAGACCCTGAAATAGATTTTGCCCTCTAAGGGATCCATTATGAAACATATTTGCTGTATTTATAGGTTCCACAGAGTTAAATGGAAATACTGATGAGTTCATGATTTTAATGGCATTAAATAGGTTGAGACATTGGCAACCTGGCAAATTAGCTTCTTAAATATCTCTAAATCAGAAAACCTGTTGCCAATCATTGTTTGCAACAGTTGATAGCACCAGTATATATCTCAAGGCAATAAAAGAAGAAATTGAAAGTTCACGAGAGTTAACTGGCATCATGAGACTATAAGTTGGGGTAAATCTAACCTAGTAGTGTTGTAATGCTGTGATTAACATGGCATTCAAGATATAAACCCTTTTTTATCGTTTTATATCACACTTCCTTTGTATGAGATTTACATTTTAAGCGTAAGTTCTTCATATACATATTTTTTGTTTTTGAAAATTTTATCCATTAATTGCACAAATTTTCCCAGTTTGAATTTTAGAATCTTTATTTCACTATGGTAAAATTTAGCATTAAATATGCATCTTACTCCTTAATTTAATTATAATTTATGTGCTTCGAGCTTTGTTCCATAAATTTGATACTGAAATCATTGTAATATTTTTTCCCTCGCACAAACCGTTTCATCGTTCTAAAAGAGTTTGTACCAAATGAAAAAAAAAATAGTTAATTCATTTCGGCGACAATACATTGCATAATTTCGAATTGATGCTTCCAGATATCGTGACCTATTTCTGAAGCAGAACTGACCAGATGATGCCAAAACTGATTTTCGATGCAATTGATCGATTGTTCAATCTACGGCAAAGATTAAAACTCCTTTCTTGTCATCTTTTCAATTATATTCTTTCAATCTTCTTCCAGAAATTTTCTTTTCTTCTATTTGTTTATTTTGCATTTATTTTTTTCCCTTACTGATTAATATGCGCTTATACATAGTTAGGAAAACAAATGAAAACTCCTGACCATACATGAAGAGTTTTGTTTATGTCTTGTTAAATTTGTTTAGTTTTTCTTTTTGAATTACTTCAGATTACATTTTTGTTAAATAATCGAACTAATCAAACAGAGAAGTATGTGTTCGAATAATCTTATACTTTTATTAGCTTTGAGCAATTTTATAAATTGATTTCAATCTAAAAGATAGTGTTAAATATTTGAGTATGCTTTTGTTCTTCGTTAGTTTTATTTGTTTGATTGTTAGATACTTCCCCGCAATTTTTCGTTGTTGTAAAAAAGGACGCATATTTAAAAAGTAATTGTTAGATACTTCCGCAAGATTTAAGGTGATAGTAAGAAAAGGCATATTTTTGAAAAAAAAATTGTCCACGAGATTTTTTTTACTTGAATTCTAAGAATAGAAACTTATTTAAATCATTTATGCGATGTAAAAAACAGTCGAAATATATTTAATCTACGTTATTTTCAGAAAATGAGGGAGCAAATCGTTCGTGTTGTGATCCACTGTATAAACATTTCTGCAATTGAAATTCAGTTTTCTGGTACAGTGTTTACACAGCTATACTTCTACGTCCTGTACTTCTTTTTGCTGAGATGATTTTATTCTATTTTGAGCTAAAATATATAAATATTGCATACAAAATAGTTCTGTAAAAAAATTCTAAAAAAAAGAATCAGTAGAAGTTTTTATGATGAAGTAACATCTATTAAACTCAGACGTGTTTTAAATCATTATGCAATTTGGATTGATAGTTTTCCGTTATAATCACGTCACTCAGCACATTTTCAATCTTAGAAGTCATTTTTCATTTTCTTTATTCGTTGTCATGTTTGATCAAGATTATGCAGAAACTACTTTTTTGGTGATATCATAGTTTTAAATGGGATTTTTTTTCAAAACGAGCCTATAACAAAAACTAAAAACTCCATAAAGGTAAAAGTTAATTCATTCATTAATTAATTTAAGTCAGTTAAAAGTAAAATAATCCACCAAATAAGAAAAAACGTCATTAAATAGCATAAAAAATCCCATTAAAATAATATACTAACTAATTTAAATGTTATTGAAAGTTCCACAAAAAATTTTAAGTTTAAAAAAAACTAGCAAATATGGCGCCGACTTATTTTCCTGTTTTTCTATTCTCACCAAAAACGAAAATAAACAAGTTGCTAAGCTAAGTGGAGACCACCTATAATGAAAACTTACCTTTAAATTTACATAAAACATACGATAATTCATCAACTTGCAGAACCTATACTCTGCTTTAGAGAAGTTAACTCTTGAAACGCAATTAAAGTGTATCTACAATATTCTTGCTTTATGTTTTCTTTGATAGAGAGTATTTAAAATAATTTCATGCATAGCATTTCCCCTTATTAAATAGTAGAAGGAAAACTACGCCTTAAGTTTATTTTGGCTCTTTATGCAACTAATTCTCGTAAATATAAACTCCTTACATTATTACTTATGCAAAAAAAAAAAAAAATAAAAGAGAGAGAGTTTCTCTTCACTTTTTTGACTGCGATGATTTCAAGTTCAGGATCCCAGATTAATGCAATAGCAACCTTTTGCTTACAATTTTTAACACATTTTTCCCTTTTAAAAATTATTTCATTAACATTAAACTCATTCTGCACTAAATTAAACAAAGTAGCCATTATTTTCAAAATAAACGAAATTAATAATCGCATCAAAAATGTATGCATACAATCATATTATTTTGCATTATTCCAAAAAGAAATTTAATTGATGAAAGTATCATGTTTTTGCAGCTTTAGTTCATAAAGTCTAACATGCAATTTTTTTATACATTAAATATTATCTGTGGATACTTAAATTTATTAAAAGTGTTACGCGTTAGAAACCTTGCACTTTTTTTTCATATTAATATTACGCTATTGTTGAAGTAAAAAATAAATAAATATAGCATCTTTCGTATAAAATACGAACCTGTCTTTAGCGGTTTTATTTACTCCCCCCCCCCCTTCCGAAAAAAATAAACAAGGAAAAAAATGCTATGTTTCCCGTGATAAAAAATAATTTCCAGTAAACATGCGCCATTTGAAATTTAATCTTTGATTTTCGGGAACAGATTAACAGGAGAAATTTCTTCCACATTCTTAAAGCAATCCTAGGTGGTCAGTGTAAGGCCTTGCATCGATCAGGCTGTTCCTGTGCTGTATGTATGAGTGTTCTTTTCGACACGACCTTAATCCGATCTCTGAAACAACTCCACTCCACTTTACCTCGCCATTTTATAACCACGTAACTTAGAGGTAAAGTGACTTAGTTTTTTTTTTTTTTTCCACCCTTAATGATCATTTTGTATCAGGATCATTTTTTTTCTTCTCTAAAATACTTTGATTGCAGTTTTTTTTGTAATTCTGTCTCTACAGTAAACTAGCTGTCGTGGCCGTCACGAAACTTTCTTCTATATCTATCTTATGAATTCCGGTTACAAAATAAAATACGTACTCGCCCGAGTAGTTGGAGACAGCGCCAATTTCCCAATTATCGTAATAACCCTGCAAATGCAGAATCAATGAGCGAAATTGGAAATCATTGCAAAAGCCTTGTTTAGATAAATTGCAAACATTTTGTTTGTTAGTAAAAAGAAATTGGCAACAGTTAAAAATTTCAAATCATTGAAAGTTTTCAGCTGTTTTGATAATTAAATAGCGTGAAAGCGATTTTTTAATGAAGTAATTTTTCGCATTGTTGACTAAGCGCAAAAATCACCCCACCCTCCCCCTGGGGCGATTGGCGCCAAAATTTAATCGATGCTTGCTTCCATATTGGGTTAGTGTTATTCCAAATTTCATTCAAATCGCAGCAATATTTCCCGAGATACAGTAGGTGCAGTGACAAAATAAGCACTTTTGATTGCTCCACCCCCCTTTGAGATATTGACACACAAATTGAATCAGCACCTGTACTCAATAGGGTCTACCTATGGACTAATTTTCGTTTGATTCCGCCGGTTACTTCCTGAGATATAGCAGTCACCCCCGCGCAGAACACGTGCGATTGCTCCACCCCCCTTCAAGATATTGACAAACAAATTGAATCAGCACCTGTACTCAGTAGGGTCTACCTATGGACCAATTTTCGTTTGATTCCGCCGGTTACTTCCTGAGATATAGCAATCACTCCTGCGCAGAACACGTGCGATTGCTCCACCCCCCTTGGAGATATTGACAAACAAATTGAATCAGCACCTGTACTCAGTAGGGTCTATCTATGGACCAATTTTCGTTTGATTCCGCCAGTTACTTCCTGAGATATAGCAATCACCCCCGCGCAGAACACGTGCGATTGCTCCACCCCCCTTGGAGGAATTCGCTAAAAAAAGTCAGGTGCACCAGTTCACATGGTGGTACATATGTGAAAAAATTTTTGTTCGATTTCATTCAGTAGTTTTTGCTCTAGCGCGGCCACAAAAACTGGTCACACACATACAGACTCACACACACACAGACAGACAGACAGACAGACATTTTCTAAAAATGGTCGAAATGGACTCAGCGCACCTCAAAACGTGCAAATCCGTCAAAATTCGACATTCGAAAATTTTCACGAAACCAATACTTTCTTCTATATATTAGATATAGAAGAAAGTAAAAATGTATTGGAAATGATTCCTTTTCTTTAATGCTTGATATGTTAAAACCACACAAACAGCCACAATGGAAAAGTTTTTATCTAATCATGCTTCTACGATGGTTCATATCCATCAGCTATATGATGATGTTAAAATTGAATGACATTTTAACGTTAATGATTGTTCTGTATCATTTTTGCAGATTTTCTTTTTACTTTCTTCTATATCTAATATATAGAAGAAAGTATTGGTTTCGTGAAAATTTTCGAATGTCGAATTTTGACGGATTTGCACGTTTTGAGGTGCGCTGAGTCCATTTCGACCATTTTTGGAAAATGTCTGTCTGTGTGTGTGTGTGTGTGTGTGTGTCTGTGTGTGAGTCTGTATGTGTGTGACCAGTTTTTGTGGCCGCGCTAGAGTAAAAACTACTGCATGAAATCGAACAAAAATTTTTGCACATATGTACCACCATGTGAACTGGTGCACCTGACTTTGTTTAGCGAATTCCTCCAAGGGGGGTGGAGCAATCGCACGTGTTCTGCGCGGGAGTGAGTGCTATATCTCAGGAAGTAACCGGCGGAATCAAACTAAAATTGGTCCATAGGTAGACCCTACTGAGTACAGGTGCTGATTTAATTTGTTTGTCAATATCTCCAAGGGGGGTGGAGCAATCGCACGTGTTCTGCGCAGGGGTGATTGCTATATCTCATAAAGTAACCGGCGGAATCAAACGAAAATTGGTCCATAGGTAGACCCTATTGAGTACAGGTGCTGATTCAATTTGTTTGTCAATATCTCCAAGGGAGGTGGAGCAATCGCAAGTGTTCTGCGCGGGGGTGACTGCTATATCTCAGGAAGTAACCGGCGGAATCAAACGAAAATTGGTCCATAGGTAGACCCTATTGAGTACAGGTGCTGATTCAATTTGTGTGTCAATATCTCAAAGGGGGGTGGAGCAATCAAAAGTGCTTATTTTGTCATTGCACCTACTGTATCTCGGGAAATATTGCTGCGATTTGAATGAAATTTGGAATAACACTAACCCAATATGGAAGCAAGCATCGATTAAATTTTGGCGCCAATCGCCACAGGGGAAGGGTGGGGTGATTTTTGCGCTTAGTCAACAATGCGAAAAATTAATTCATTAAAAAATCGCTTTCACGCTATTTAATTATCAAAACAGCTGAAAACTTTCAATGATTTGAAATTTTTAACTGTTGCCAATTTCTTTTTACTAACAAATAAAATGTTTGCAATTTATCTAAACAAGGCTTTTGCAATGATTTCCAATTTCGCTCATTGATTCTGCATTTGCAGGGTTATTACGATAATTGGGAAATTGGAGCTGTCTCCAATTAGTCGGGCGAGTACGTATTTTATTTTGTAACCGGAATTCATAAGATAGATATAGAAGAAAGTTTCGTGACGGCCACGACAGCTAGTTTCTTCGTGTAATGCTTAGGATGAAATGCTCTTTAAAGCCTAGTCGTAGTTGTTGAAACGATAGATGGCAAAATTTGTTGTTTAAGCCTATTTTACCACAAACACGAAAAATAGTAATAATTTTATATTTAAAAAGATTTTCCGTCCAGAATTAAGCCTGATTTCTTGTATACCAACATCGACATTCTAGCATATGATCAATATTCTCTTAATTATCTGAGACTGAAAATGTATGTTCTCACCGACATCTTTCGAACAAAAAAAGGTTTTTTGGAATTGGATTGTTCAGTCAAAAGATGATTTGGGGGAAACTGGCTTTTTGAACTCTTCAAAATTGTACCAAAAAAAAGTTCGAGTCAAAAAGACAAATACGGGAATGAGGTCTTCTTATCAAGATCTATTTAACAAAAAAAAAAATTTGGTTCAAATCGAACCTTTCACTCAAAAGTTATTAGAGAAGAAAATCTTTTTTGAACTGTTCAAAATTGTACGAAAAGATGCTCAAATCAAAAGTGAAAAAGAGAAGGAATTGTCCTTTCCGAAATCTTTCGAACAAAAACAAGTTTCTTCGAATCGAACTGTTCGTTAAGTTAAGTGTTTTCAATGAGAGGTTTTACGTCAGCTGGTTTGTCAGTCTGTATGAGTTCAAAAAATTTTGCTGGATTTTTGTTACAAGTTTTATATTTTGATTTGAAAAATTGTTTAGTTTTGAACAGTTAAATAAATAGTTGATATTCCCTTCTGATGGGTAAATTCGATCTTTAATAACTGTACAAAACTCTATTGGATTTTATTCGTGTAAACTGCATCAAAAAGGATTTTGCGTTGCAAACTTTTACCGGAAAGATTTCTCATTTGAGGTATTTAAAGGCAATGTTTTTCAAAACTATCAGCTACAGACGCAATTCGCAACAACTTCTTTGAAAAATGTTAACGCTAGAGAAAAACGTTTAGTGACCAAAAACTCTAAAAATTATAAGTACTCAAAATAAAACATTTTTTTTTCAGTTAAGTTTAGAGGAAAGAAAACGATGTGTCACACATATTTTTGAAAAAAAAAAACTAATTTTATGTGTGTTCAATTTTATTACTTTTACTATTAGTAAAACTTAATAACAAAAATGAGATTATAACTATTACCGTTACTGTTATTGTTGCTGTAATTATTAGTCAACAAATTACTTTTAACAGCAAAGTAAAACTTAATTTTGTCGTGCAAGTATAGTAAAATTGACCGTTAAAGCTTTATTTCTGTTAAATGAATAAAATTTACGCAAGAAAAAATGAATTAACATCCAAAAGTATATTATCCCATCTAATCCTTAATAAATGAAATTATTGTTTTCAAATATGTGTGTGTGTGTACCATTGTCTAAATCCAACCACATGTTCAATCAAAAGTATGTTCTGCGTTCATGATAAAATTATGTTAAGAAAATCGTAGAAGCATTAATTCGACAGCAGTACTTAAAACATTTGTCTACTGAAAAAAAAAATGTGTTTCCTTTACTACACATTTCGATATTGTTACGTTCTATATTTTTCTCAAAAATTAAATTTATTTATTTGATTATTTATTTATTTATTTATTTAATTATTTATTTATTTGTTTATTTAATTTTTTATTGATTTATTCGTTTGTTCATTTATTTATTTGTTTGTTTATTTATAATCTATATAATTAGTTTATAATTTTAATTTTATTTTATTTATTTACTCATTTTATTTGATTGCTAGAACGTTTTGCAATTGCTTTTTTTAACAATTGAACCGTTTATTTCAAAAACCAGCCAACAGACAAATTTGTTGTTTTTAGAAAAACGAAAAAAACTGTTTAACAACTTACTGCTTTTTATTTAGGTGTTGATTTTTTTAGGCTTAAAGTAGACCTCATTTGGATACTTTACCGACAAAAAAATATTTTCTTACATCTTATCTTCAGTACAAAAAAAATTATTAAAACTTTTGTAGTTGACTGCTTTTTGCAATAAACTAATCGTTCACGCGTATTTTCAGAGCTTTGCTCTCAATTTTTGTAATATCTTGCAGTAAAAATGAGAATGTTAGGGAAAAACATTATATTTTTATTTATCACCTACTAATTACATTATTATATAAGGTTTTTTTTGTCATATTTTGGTTCCTGGAGAGATAGCTATTCGTTATCGTAAACCAATTCGACTATGTTTTCACTATTAGTAGTTGGCCAGTTCAAAATGTTGGTGTAGAAATTTTCATATCCAATTAGATATTGTTTGAGATTGTTTAGATCTCGAATTTTCTTTAGATTAATAGGAACCTATAATGATAACGACAAAATAAAAAAGTTAAACTAAAATATGAAACGAGAGTTGATAAGGTTGAGCATAAGATGTAAGTTTATATCAAGGAAAAAGAAATTCTCACCTTTCCTGAAGGATATACCCTTTCAGTAGGCAATTCTGGGACATTTTGTTTTTTTAGAAGTAAAAATGTAGACTCAACGAATCCATCAATATGTGGCTTTACCACCACTCTCCCATGACTTCTGTTATTGTAAATGAACTGCTTATAAGTTGATATTTTGAAAATATCTTTTTCATCCTTAGGAATACCTCTTCCTGAGGTTTCATCTGAGTGGGTTATTTTTTATAATACCGTGGCCACCACGTTTTGAAATTAAAAATATCTTTCGGTGTAACTCTATGGATGGTAAAACGACTTGTTTTACTAGCCTTTAAAATAAGTTCACTATACTCATCTGGAGTATAAATTCTATCAACCCTTATGACTCTTTTTATAGATCCAAAGTCTCTGTCACATGGGGAGAATGAATGTCCACGAACAGGAAAGTTGTGAATGATTTCATCAAAACGTCCTTTGTCACAAAGATTCATCAGAAATCTTACAACCGTATGGTTTTTATTTTGGCCTGATAGTCCGTCACTAAAAAGGATGAGCTTTTTTACAGTTACAGGTATCTCTGTTTGTACGTAGTGTAGTAAAAAACTACATACCTCATTTGGACTTTTATTACCTTCTCCTTCACGATAAAGGTAAATTTTTGATTTACTACTTTTTAAATCATGAATACTGAAAACGTTTACCCATAGTTGTCTCATATAAAAAATTTCCTGGACAGGAATATTCGGGAGAGGCAAGTTTTGCATGTAATCAAAGCATAGAGCTGCAGTTTAATTATCCTCATTCTTGGAGGCTTCTTTTAAATTAGCATAAAATTTTGTAGCCCTCCTTTTATGTACCATTAGCTCTGCAGCTGCCTCACGTTTAGTATAGTCGTCTAGAGTTTGGTCTTTTAGGTTTGCCTTTAGGCTTTCACATTGACTACAAACATCTACTTGCGGTCTACCGAAGGAGTACCCAAAGTTTTCACGAAAATATAAATAATAGAAGTTAAACTTGACAACATCTTTTAGATTAGGATGGTCATTAATGAATAATTCATGCATTTTCGTAATATTTAAACGGGCATCAAGGTATTTTCTGTGTTTTTCCCCGTAGTGGGTCTCTAACTTCAAATTTAGAGATTTGCTCATGAATAAGCGCGCAAATGTGACCCGAAATGGCATTGCCACTTCTGTTTTGACCTCTCTCGTCTTTAGGGGTTGTATTGGTACATAATAACTGACATATTCTCCCTAATCTGTTGTGCGAAATTCCATGAATTTTCATAAAAACATTTTTGCAAACATGTTTCAATTCCCCACTGATTTTTAAATTGTATTTGTAAGAATAATTTCTTTTGAAGGCTTCTCTTTCGGAATTTTCCACACTTGATGTTTTCTCTTCAACATGATTTTGATTTTTCGTTCTACGCATAACTTCACTAATTTCTATTAGGGT
Source organism: Uloborus plumipes (assembly GCA_038373865.1). Classification (NCBI taxonomy): domain Eukaryota; kingdom Metazoa; phylum Arthropoda; class Arachnida; order Araneae; family Uloboridae; genus Uloborus; species Uloborus plumipes. The sequence continues at coordinate 82,529 of JAXGGA010001377.1, read as the reverse complement.
TTGAATGTATGTATCTTGTGAATTTTTGTTTTCAAGTTTGTGGAAATAACCCCAAGTTTCATTTATTACATGCTCATTTATGTATAAATAGCATTTCATTTTGCAATTACATGTTATAAAATTTGGTTTTTCAAGGGCAGGTACTTGCTTGCCAGTAAATGAGACATAACTCTCACCTTTTACTCGGGCCGTACGATTAACGTTCCGCCTGTACTTTGCCTCATTTGTAACTCCTCGCCTCCTTTTTTCTGCAGGCTCTTCATCGGAACTTTCTGACATTATTCTAATTAGTTTAATAGAATACCAATATAAAAACGGGCACTAACTATAAGAATTGGAGACGAATATCCGTCCTTTACCTTGAATGCATTCTTCTTCGCACTCCGCCAGCTGATAAGGACTTTTTCTCAGCCAAGAGCAAGCCAGACCAGTAACACCAAAGGTGAGCCGCAAAAAAATCTATTTTAGTGCAAAAACCAGATAACAGACGCCGTTGACTGGTTTTTGCACTAAAGCCAAAATTTTGCTAGTTATCTTCATGCTATAAAAGTACCGTTCTTTTTTCTTTGTACTAAAATGTGTATTTACCCCTAAAGAATCACATGTCACTAATAACTCAATTTTGAGAAAAATGTCTGTTGACTGGTTTTGGAAATAAACGGTTCAATTAGTCTAAATGTTTTTTCAAAGATACTTCAAATTTATATATATATATATATATATATATATATATATATATATATATATATATATATATATATATATATATATATATATATATATATATATTTTGACCACTAATGATTCCATGTCTATATATCATTTGCTTTAATTTTTTCTACATGTTTTCCCACCTCTTTGATGAACGCTTCTTGGAGTATAACTTATAACAAATGAATTAAAGCTGAATTTTTCCTTCAAAAACATTTCCTCCTTTTTTTATTGCCTTCATGCTTTCAATAAACAAATTTTATTCCTTATCTATAAATGTATTACATATAAGTAGTTGATGAAAATCGTGTTACTTTTTCAGCAATGACTTAAGGGTTTCTAAAAATATAACCTAGAACCGCAAGTTATTAAACGAAATAAATGCTTGCACCAGTGTACTCCTCAACTCGGCCATGCGAAGATAAGACTTTTTCATCTGGTTTGAAGAGGCGTCGTCCCGAATTGTGTCACAAACGAGCTTGCATTATATCATTCTGAATAAATTCGGAACATGAATTACTTTTTCAAATTACATCTCTGACAGCTACTCCAATTATTTAAATGACACTTGAGAAGATGGTTTCCCGGGTTCCTCAGTGACCAGCTTGTCCATTCCTATCTGAAATGAAGGGATTTCATTCCTTATGATAATGAATGCCTCGTTTTATCAATTTTTAGAAGGAACATCATTATGAAGGGTTTTTTTCCAAATTATCTGATAAAAATTCTTCGGCAAACGATTTTTTTTCTTTCGTAACATGGAAATAAAATTCCTCAGGTTACTTAAATTCGAATTTTAGTCTTCGTGATATAAAAAAAACCATAGATTTTGTTTATATTCCAATGAACCATTACACATTTTTTTCAACTAAAAAAAGAATTGCAAAAAATATACTAAATGATTCATTAACTAAGATTTTGAATAGTATCTAGTACCACCAATGTCGTTAACCGAAATTTTGAAATAATTTAGATAAAACATACTAAAGAGGCAAATAGTAGTGAATGCATGCATTTTTTAACAGAAACTAGATTTGAGCTTACGTAGCACATACTATACACAGTGTTTGGTTTTCAAGTTTAAAAAAGTGGCAACCATGAGCTCACGCGATATGTAAACAAAATCTTGAAAAAAATTTTAAAGTATAAAATATTAATATACACTGAAGTGACAAAAGTCATGGGATACCTCTTAATATCGTGTCGGCCCTCCTTTTGCCCGGCGAAGTGCAACAACTCGACGTGGCATGGACTCAACAAGTCGTTGGAAGTCTTCTGCAGGAATATTGAGCCATGCTGCCTCGATAGACGTCCATAATTGTGAAAGCGTTGATGGGGCAGAATTTTGGGCACGAACAGACCTCTCGATGGTGTCCCATAAATGCTCAATGGGATTCATGTCGGGCGATCTAGGTGGCCAAATCATTCGTTGGAATTGTCCAGAATTTTCTTCAAACCAATTGCGAACAGTTGTGGCCCGGTGACATGGCGCATTGTCATCCATAAAAATCCCATCGTTGTTTGGGTACATGAAGTCCATGAATGGCTGCAAGTGATCTCCAAGTAGCTGCACATAAGCATTTCCAGTCAATGTTCGGTCCAGTCGCACTAGAGGACCAAGTCCATGCCATGAAAAAACAGCCCACACCATTACGGAGCCACCACCAGCTTGAACAGTGCCTTGCTGACAGTTTGGGTCCATGGCTTCGTGGGGTCTGCACCACACTCGAACCCTACCATCGGCTCTTACCAGCTGAAATCGTGACTCATCGGACCAGGCCACGGTTTTCCATTCATCTAGGGACCAACCGATATGCTCACGTGCCCACGAGAGTCGCTGCAAGCGATGTCGTTCTGTCAGTAAAGGCACTCGAGTCGGTCTTCTGCTGGAATAGCCCAAGAAATCCAAATTTCTCCGCACAGCTCTAGCAGACACGTCCATTGTACGTCCCACATTGATTTCTACGGTGATTTGACGCAGTGTTGCTTGTCTGTTAGAATTTACGACTCTTTGCAGACGTCGCCGGTCTCGATCTTTAAGTGCAGGCGGTCGACCACTGCGCTGTCCATGGTGGGATGTTATGCCTGAAATTTCATACTCTCGGCACACTCTTGACACAGTGGATCTGGGAATGTTGAATTCTCTAACGAATTCCGAAATGGCATGACCCATGCGTCTAGCTCCAACTAACATTCCGCGTTCAAAGTCTGTTAATTCACGTCGTGCGGTCATCATCACGTTAAAACCTCTTCACATGAATAACTTGAACAGAAATGAAAGCTCTGTAAAAGCACTGAGCATTTATACCTGTTCTATGCGATGCTACTGCCATCTGAAAATTTGCATATTGCTATCCCATGACTTTTGTCACTTCAGTGTATGACAACGCAATTACTGAGGGTACAAGCAATGTGTTAATAAAATCTTGAAAACCTAACTCCTGGCATCTTTAGTTGATTTTCTGAAAATAAAATGAAGACATTGAATTTGTAAAAATACTTTTGTTAATACTGTTTTTCTGTTGAACCCTGGGTTCATCAACATCTAAACGAAAGCTCTAAAATGTATGAATTGGTTTTCAAAACGTTCAACTCAAAGTATAGCTAAGCAGAGAAAAAAGAAAAGTTTTGGTTGCACCCGCATAAATATAGCTGTTTTTTTTTTTTTTTTTTTTTTTTTTTTTTTTTTTTTTTTTTTTCAATACGTGAAAATACTTCTAGATCAGCGAAATTCATTTTGGGGAAGTGAAAGATACAAAATCAGTGAAGCACTATCTGTGCACTATTTGATTTTTAACATTTAGACTGTTCGACATTTTGCATCAAAACATTCAAATGTTAAATTAAAAAAAAAAAAAAACTACTAAAACCTCCATCGATTTTTTCTATTTTTTTCGGCAATATTTCGAGGTGCTAGATTTTTGTTTAAATTACAAAACTGGAAAATAAGCTTGATTAAAATCTTGAAACGTATTTGCCATTTCCATCGCAAGAAGTGCGCTTGCAGAAGAGTTAAAAATATTTCTGTCTGTTGCACATTGCACAACACTAACACTAAATTAGTGGCAAAATACACAGAATTCAAGCAGGCGTCAGAGTTGCTAAAGATCATACGCTATATTAATAAATATATGGATAGGGTGATAGGTAGATTAATTGATTGATTTAGTGTTGTATGGGCGAAACTATCTTCTCTTTTCAGCTAAATAATTAGGACAAGTTTTGATGAAAAAAAAAAGAGTGTTGCTTTTTCTAAAACCACTCTGGTACCCGAGCTCGAGTAGACACATCTACTTGTTTTAAGGCGGAATATATACGACTTCCGCTTTTACGAGCACCATTTAGGTGGAAGTTCGATTTAGCTCAACACACATGCCATAAGACCCGTTTATAGGGCAGGTAGCCATTTACAACACAGTCATTCACATAGAGGAGGGACAAGGACAAGAGAGAGTGAAAGTGCATCTATGCCTGAGTCGGGATTCGAACCCAGGGCCGCCGCATCTTGGTCAGACTTCTCTGGCTACTAGCCAAGGTGCCCGGCAAAAATAAGGGTGATTAAACGGAAAAAGTATGACAGTAACAAAAATAATTCTGAAATGAAACATAAATACAATTAAGAAAAAAAGCTTTTTTATACCGTAAAGTCGGGTTACTTGGACCCACAAGGAGGTTACTTGAGCCCACAGTAAAATGATAAAATCTGGGTTTGTTACTAGCATTAGAGACTGCAGAGTGCTTCTACCTAGAGGAGAAACGAGGAACTACGTGCAAGTCTTCAACTAATAAGTACCAAACCTAGATTTTATCATTTTACTGTAATGGGCTCAAGTAACCCCTTAGGGTCCAAGTAACCCGACTTTACGGTATCTAATTTGTAGACTTTTTATTTGGTACAAAAGTTTTCAACACATATAGAATAAATTTTGAAATATGTGATCACATACTTTTTTCCTTGGTTAAAATGCAGTATAAGCAAAAAAGTGCTGTAAAATCTTTAAAATTGTGCAAGCTATAAAGAAAATGCATACATTTTCCCAGAATGGAAAATAACTTAACTATACCATTGGCCTAATCTGCATTTCAAGATAATTCGCTCCATCATATTTGGTACAACAGCCTTTTACTCAGGGATGAAAATTGTTGAATAAAGTTCCCTTCCAAAAAGAAAAAGCAAAGGGGTGCCTTTAGCATAGAAAATGCACAATCTTCCTTTCGTTGTGCCAGAGTTATGACCACAGCCTGAGGAGCCTTAAATCTGCCTCCAAGACAAAGAAGCGTGCACATAAATGTCGGGATTTGATGCCCATTGCCACGGATGCGTTAAATAAGATTTTGGAAGAAAGAATGCATGCTCTCACACGCCCCGTTAGAAGGGTTGACGTCAGCTCCTTTGCCAACTCTGCTAAACCACAGCAATTTAATATTTATCGAACTAGAGTTAGTACTCTAAAATTTTCTGCTACACCGTAAAAGTTCCTGCAGTTAAGGTTTTTTTTTCTTCCCTGGCTCGGTTGTATGTTTCAGATTTTATGACGGGATGAGCGGGGAGAGGTGGATTTTATTCACGTTTGCCTCAGGTTGGGAGAAAAATGAGACCCAGAATTTTAAATTGGCTTCAAGTTAGTTGGAACATGAATATTTTCTTCCCAAAAGGAAGACAAAGAATGTTATCCTCGGGGATATTTTGAGAGAGTTATATTTAATAAATTTTGATCAACTGAGGCGGTCTTAAAAGCAGGCAGAGATTTTGAGTACTGAGGGAGGAAATAGCTTTCATTTGCATTTTGGCGTAAAGTCAAGCCCAAAAATGTATACTAATCACTTTTCTCTCACAATATCTTTAACTTGAACTTCACTGGCGAATAATTTGTGTACTGATAAAAGATTACTAAGTAAAGAAATAATACTTTAACAAAGAATGAGATTGGTTAAACACGTGTTACGTTTTTAAAGAAATTTAAACATATCCATGGATTATAATTTTGTCGTTCTCATAGTGTGTATCATTAATTAAGTTCCAATCTCAGTTATTTCTGTGATGTTGATAAACAAAAAGTGAAACTTGGAAGAATTCGTATAAATGCTTAAACACACATGCATAGAGAGACAAAGGAAACAGTACACAATTCAACAAAGCGTAAACAAAATGCACAAAATTGACAAAATTTGCTTTGAAATGAAACAAAAAATTACTAAATAAAAACGACAAGATATGCCTTCCGAGATTGCAGATTGGACAAACATTTAAGCAAGCAAACATAAGAAATTTTAAATAAAACATCGCGTTTTACTAAATTAAAAACTTAAGAGTTTACTAAGTTTGAGTATTTTCAATCGAGAAAGTATTAATTCATTGTGAATAAACAACAATAATATAGCAAATGATGAGAGAGAGAACTCAAAGAATAAAATCGACTTACATGAACAATAGAAAAGCTGAAAAAATCACATCACTCCTTGAAATAAAATGCTCATCAAATTTTAATGACGTAATTTGTCTTCCATAAAAATAGATGAATCTCAACTCAACTTTAAAAAATTAGAGAATTCATAACCGAATCAACTGACTTATACTGAGGGATAATATTAGTATTTCTGGGACGACCTTGATACCATATATTTTGAAACGAACTGTTGGTTCTCAATTTTATCAATTTCTTATTCAGTTTGACTTCTGCAACTACCATCTTTATAAAAAACGTGGTAGTTGATTTAAGAAAGAGATCAGAAATTTGTCTGGCATTTCCTCTCTGCATAAATACATAATGCATCTTACTTGCATTCAGGGCTGCGGAGTCGCAGTCGGAGTCGGACTGATTTTGGACCAAAGGAGTCGGAGTCGCTGAAAGACATGTTGACTCCGACTCCGACTCCGACCCCCTCCGATTTGGATGAAATTTTATGGAGGGGAAAACATATACAAATTTTCATTGAAAGTAACAAATACAAATTTTCAGCGTCCAATATCCAAATCCTAAGCATCTAGGATCATTAAAAAGGGCTTCAAAATGGAGGGTCTGCTTTGTAAAACGAATTGCTATGTTTGGGCTTATGCAAGTGAATAAAAAATATTTGCAGCAAAAATGAAATGTGTTAAAATAAAGTCTGGCCATTTAACAAGAAAAGGATTAGTTTTGTACGGAGTCAAATGACAAGAGCAGCACTTGTCTTTTGCTCTAGAGAAAATTGACTTTTTGGAAGGTCACAGTGACACCCGAGAATTGAGATAAATGGGGTGAAATCATCTGCGGGAATTCTTGAGAAAATTGAACTTTTTGAGAGGTCACAATGACCTCCCATGACCTCCAACTGGCATACCCCAGCTTGCTACACCCCCCCCCCCTTAAAATGAGTCCTGGCTACGACCATGAATAAAAATGAAAATTTTTAAAATGGACTTAATATTTCAACCTTTGTTTAGGGTTTTTCCCTCTTCACTTTTGGATTAAAAAAAATAAATAATAAAAAAAAGTCGAAGTCGGAAGTTTTAAAATCCCGGAGTCGGAGTCGACCATTTTTCCTCCGACCCCGCAGCCCTGCTTGCATTATTATAAATCTAAAAAAGAAGTTAGACGTTATTAGAAGTAACAACGGTACTCTTTAGATATTTAATTATTTGATGAAGTTATGCATAAAAATACAAAATCAAAAATCCAATCATTTAACACAAAAATCATTAAGCAAAATACCATCAAGTAATGCAATTAGGTATAGACAAGTAAACACATTAGCATATATCCCTTAATTGTATCAGAACACACTTGAAAAACAATTTTTATAATTCAAACCGCAATCCAATAGAATTATTTTTCTAATACAATTACTCTGCTTTTTCTACAAATTGATTTGATAAAATTAAATATAAGAACCAATACAATAACCTCTTTTGGAAAACTACCGCAAATTGGATTTAATCCGAAACCGCCCTTCTTTCAAAACAACAAACCACGAATTCTTCCGGAAGAAGTAAATCGAACAAAATAATCTTGCCTTTTTCGCCAGCCAATAAGAGAAATTCGATTACTTCTTTACCAGTACAACCCTTTCAACGCTAGATGATAAATAAATAAAGGTTAAGATAGTACGTTTATATCGATATATGTGCTTTTTGTGGAAGAAGTACTACATGCATTTATTCGGCGACGTTTAGCCATTTTGGCTGTGTAACGTAATTTACCACCTACATAGAAGCCTTTCGCCACAGGCGTTTACCGAAGTTTTAATTACCCGGTAAGTCTAAGTTCTCTGTTGACTTTGCTCTCAAAGGTAAACAGCCTGTATTCAATGAATAAAGTGTTTTCCGCGGAAAGGAAACGCTAAACTCTCCTGAATCCACCTTGAAAGCTAAACAGTAATTTCATCTGCTAGCGAGTGAATGATCGATATTTTGAATTAATGCTCAATCGAATGCAGTTTGTTTGAGCGATTAACTAATTCTAGGCATTCGAAAGTACAAACTTTAATTCGTTCTCTAGAAACATTATCCATTTGTTCTTGATCAATAGATTTCTACCCTTTATTTTTAATATGAAGTATTTATGAGTGGCACACAGTAAATAAGAATTTTGTAATTAAATTAAACATATCGTTTTTCAACACCTAAAAATATTTATTTATTAATTTATTGAAAACGAAAGTTAATTTAAATCCTTTACCAATAAGCGCGAAAAAAATAAATATTTAGCGCTATTGATTAAATGCATTAATTCAGATTAAAAACATAATGATTGTTCTTAAAATCAAAATTTCAAAATTTAATGAATTTGTATAAATTTTTTTTTGTTTGATTTTTAACTTTCTTATTTTAAAAAATAAAATGTCTTTGTTCTACTAAGTAACAATAAGAAAAACAACGTTAAAAGTACAAATATGAAGAAAACTTCAGCATTTGACGTACGACTTAACAATAGCATCCATAGGTTCATATATTTTTGCACTAAAAAAATGGGTTCCATAAAATCCCAAAGCAGGGGGGGGGAACTATGCTTTTAATATTGTGTTTCTAAATATTATTTCTTATGGTCAAAACGTCCGTATTGATGTGATTAAAAAATATTAAAAGAAAAACTGGAATTTAGAAAAAACTACAACTTTTGGGAGCACAAAGTAATTGACTATAGAGGATGAAATTTCAAAAGAGACAAAAAAAAATGAAAAGCAGTACAACAATAGCATCCATAGGCTCATATATTTTTGCACTAAAAAAATGGGTTCCATAAAATCCCAAAGCATGGGGGGGGCTGAGAACTATGCCTTTAATATTATGTTTCTAAATATTATTTCTTGTGGTCAAAACATCTGTATTGATGTGAATAAAAATACTAAAAGAAAAACTGGAATTTAGAAAAAACTACAACTTTTGGGAGCACAAAGTAATTGACTATAGAGGATGAAATTTCAAAAGAGACAAAAAAAAATGAAAAGCAGTACAACAATAGCATCCATAGGCTCATATATTTTTGCACTAAAAAAATGGGTTCCATAAAATCCCAAAGCAGGGGGGGGGGGACTATGCTTTTAATATTGTGTTTCTAAATATTATTTCTTAAAAATATTAAAAGAAAAACTGGAATTTAGAAAAAACTACAACTTTTGGGAGCACAAAGTAATTGACTATAGAGGATGAAATTTCAAAAGAGACAAAAAAAAAAAATGAAAAGCAGTACTTTAAAACCTGTCAGCAAATCTTGAATGAGAAAACTTTTAATTTGTTAGAAACGAACTCAATTTTTCTCACCTAGTATATTTTTCAGTCAATCGACGGAGATGTCATTCGAATCCTTTTAACATTGAATGATGACCCACTGCAGATAATAAGACAAAACTAACTTTTGATGTGATTGTAATATTATAGCTTTTGGAAACACACAGCGTAAGCAACTATAGAGCATTGAAATTCAAACAAAACAAGCAAAAAAAGAGCTTTTCTAAAAAATCAAAAGCTGGCAGCTGTTCTTTCTTGTCGAAATTTTGCCTAGTCAGAAAAGAGGTCAATTTTTACTATCTCGTTTATTCTTCAGTTAATCAACTGAGACATAATTCAAAACCTTTTAACATTAAATGATGACCCGCTGCAGATGATGATGACAAAATTAACTTTCTGTGTGATTGTAGAAGTACACGTTTTAGAAGCACCAGTATAACCAACTATAGAGCATTGAAATTCAAGCAAAACACAACCCCAAAAAACGCAAAAACTGTCAGTTTTCTTGCTTGGGTAAATTTTAACTAGTCAGAAACAAGTTACATTTTCCTGTCTCGTTACTTTTCAGTCAATCAGCTGTGACATAATCCAAAGCCTTTTAACATTAAGTGATATAGCTCACAACAAATTATTCGAAAATTCTTACAAGGCTCACTAATGACAGATATACACTCTCAGCGAACAATAATGACGAACGTAAATTTATGTGTGATTATGAGATTATAACTTTTCGAAACACGGTGCAAGCAGTTAAAAACCATTGAAATTCAAAAGAAAAAAATTCAAAACAAAAAAAAAATCAAAACCTGTCAGTAATTATTGATTTCAATTATTTCAACTGCTCAGAAAAAAATTAATTTTTATTATATCGTTTATTTTTCAGTCAATCAACTGAGACATAATTCAAAACCTCTTAACATTAAGAGATGTAGCTTACAACAATTATTCGAAAATTCTCGCAGGTCACTCAACAACAACAAACGGACCCTCTGTGGATGTTGGTGGCGAAATTAATTTTCTGTGCGATTTCAAAACGGTCCGAAGCAAATTACAGCGGTCCGTATACACTCCCAGAATCCTTTGAGGAGGCAAACTTTAATATTAGTATTAAGGGTCTCTCTCTCTGTTATGGAGAAATACCCACTCTAGATGCAGATGCGGAATGCGGTTATTACTGCTCGCTTAAATGGCAAATCTTAGCGGAAAAGCTCAAGGCGTTCGTGGACGAAAATAATTTTGAGGTTTTAGATTAAACTGTGCTTTTGAAGCAGTGCTGGACTGCGATGTTCGACCGGTTATTGCAGGTGATGAAGCACGAATCTTCCGAGATGGTTTGATTGAATCTTGTGTTAATTTCAGAGATGAGGATCAGCCCGACTAATTTAGGTGGAGAGATTGATCGGTTTGGCAGTCCGAGTTTGGGCAAGATTGTGCGTTGAAATGCGTGTGAAATGGATTGGTGTTGCACAAATACGTACAAAGTTATATTTTGTAATGGAAAGCTTTTAAAGTTTAACAAAACCACAAAGGACCACACACACACACAATTATGTTCGTGTGTGGAAGAAAATAAAGTGAAGCTTTATCTTGAGCTGTACTTCGAAGTAGTTGCTAGACTGTGATGTTCAACAGGTTATTATCGCTGGTGATGAATCACAAATCTTCCGAAATGTTTTGGTTGAATCTTGTGTTGATTTCAGAGATGAAGATCAGCCCGACTAATTTAGGTGGAGATATTGATTGATTTGGAGGTCCGAGTTTGGGCAAGGTCGTACGTTGAAATGCTTATGAATGAAATTAGTGATACGCAAATACGTACAAAGTTGTATTTTGTAGGAAAAAAATACTTGGAGGATGAAGGGGCTAAGTTACATTTTAAAAAAGGAACACCCTGTACAATGGTAAGCAATGGATACAAGTAAGCAAATAAAACTTGGTACATCAAAAAGTAGATGTCATTGGACCAATTTTATAAGCACATTAAGGACAAAGCCAGAAAACAACAAAAAAAAAAACTGCAACAATAAAACTTTGAACTTGAATTACTCGCAATTTCTGTTTTATCATATAACCCCATCATCTCCCAAGCCCTTCAATTATGTTCATTCATGAACGAAAATAATCACAGACTTTAGATTGAACTGTGCTTTGAAACAATTGCTGGACTATGATGTTCAACGGGTTATTGCAGGTGATGAAGTCCGAATGTTCTGGGATGGTTTGACTGAATCTTGTGTTCGTTTTAGAGATGAGAATCAGTCCGATTAATTTAGGTGGAGAGCTTGATCAATTTTACTGTCCGAGTTCAAGCAAGATTGTACAGATGAGTTGAAATGCGGGTGAAAGAGATTGGTGATGCAAAAATGCAAACATAATTTGTATTTTGTAATAAAAAAACAAGATAAATTAAAAATCAGAGACGAAAAAGGAATTTTTTCAATCAAAAATATCTCATTAAAAAGGTTAAGTTGGACGTTTTCTAGAAAGTAAAATATTTATAAGGTTAAGAGAAAAAAATGAGCAAAAGAAGAAAGTTCAGGCTTAGCAATAAAGGAGCGTAAGAAAATTACGACCACATCACAAAAAAAGGAGGAAGCTACAGGATAAAAAGTCCTCCGAAAATATATACCATTTTAAAGTATAGTTTAAGAATAGATAGTTTTTTTTATTATTTCTTTCGGATACGAAAATCTTTGTACTTGATATGGGTCATTCCAGCAAAAATGGTACAATCATGTCCGAGACTTTAGAATTTTTTAAAATCAATTTTAATAACTACCACCCATTAAATGTATTTTGTATTGGTTCTCCGCTTAATTTTGTGTCTCAAGTATCAATTGATTAGGCATAATCCATTTAGAAAGGGTACAAAAAAAAATTATCTTTGTCAGAAGAAGGAGAAAATGACATGTCCCAGCTTCAAATTGCTAGAATATTAACTGTAATTAAAAATTAAACTGAAATGTAATAACAAAATAAATTACACTGCACTGCACAAAAGATGCTTCTGACACCATTTCTGCAGATTATTACGCAAATGAAAAAAAAATTTCCCCAAAAAAACACTATTATTTATCCATGTCCCTAGATTTTCTATGTTTCGAATTGGCCACTCTGTTACAAGCCTTTTGGAAATAAAATAAACAATTGCATTCAATCTGATATATATATATATATATTTTAATATGGGTAGTAACACTGCCGTGATTAGCTTGCTACATTGAATTATGTAGTCAACAACCAGGGTGAGCCTAATTCTTTTCTTATGGTAGTTAATTTGAACTGTTGGATGTCCACTTTGTTACAGTCGATTTCATGATGAAAAAAATAGATTTTTTTTTTTGAAATTGCAGACAGAATTACAGTTTTAGGCTGTTTATTCCACTTTATGCGTGTTCTGTGATTCCAACTTTTCTTTGTGATTATAAAGATATTTTTAAAGGCTTATTTTTCCACTATTATACACAAAGTGATCAAAATATTCGAAATCCTGTCATAAATGAGCCATGTACTTACTAGCCATTTACGCTTCATTATACACAAATAAATGGAAACTCAATGAAAAAAAATATGATTAGTTGGTGGAAATTATTTAAATAGATAATCTTAAGTAAAGAGTTTCAGGACATGATTTGTACCATTTTTGCTGGAATGACCCATATCTTAGTAGTGCATATTTTTGGAATATTATTTCAAACGTTTAGATACGGGAATTATGTTTGATTATTCTTTAAATCACATCTAGCGTACCAATTTCTTATGCAAAAATTATTTTAAATAATTTATTCAAAACACGTTTTTTAATTAATTAATTTATTTATTTATAGTCACAAATTCTTTAAAAGGTATCTTATCCATACCCATACAGCTTTTCTCAGATAACTTTTCATCTTAAAGCTCACACTTCCTCGCATAGAAAAAGGAGTTCCTTATAACTCCGAAACACGTGTCTGCAGCATTCTGCATTACTTGTGTGAAGAAGCGCTGGATAACATTAAAAAAATCTCTGTCTCTCCTTCTCTCTCTCTCTCTCTCTCTCTCTCTCTCTTTCTTGCCATATCTATACTGTCTAACATTTTTTCGCGAAACCTCCGTCGAATCTGCGCACGCGCAAAGTCTCTTCTGACTTTCTCGAAATAGGGGGAAATGCAACGAGGAAGTAGCAAGCGAACAAAAACTCGGGAAGTGCGCATCTTAAACTAGAGATAGGTCCTCCCCTTTTTCAAATGGAAGCGCTCGTAGCTGCCAGGTGCACAATACGCAAACAAACAGTAATTACGCTCATCGTAATGACTTTCCTTCTTATGCGATACTAACTAAACATCAAGCCCATTTTACGACTACTGCTCAATGACGACTCACAGAAAACACATTTTGCATTTTGACGTATCGCTTCGAACAAATTTCTCAAAATACGTCCATAATGAATAAAATCCGTGTCCTTAAATTATGCATTAGTTACATTACTTGTGCAGTGACTGCTGGCAGTAATCCCTGGGGTCTGCGAAAGCAGTTCAGTTTTGAGGTGATAATCATTTTATGTCACTAGTAAAATGACGCAAAATAAACTCAAGTTTTGACGTTGTTGATCGGTACTGAAATTTGAAAATAATATTTATCAGGAAAGACGAAAAGATTCTGTAGCTAACGGACATGTAAATATCTTGAAAATAGCATTTGTAAATGTCCTCATTTCCTTGTTGGAAGGTATTTAATGTTTCAATTATTTAGATAAGTTTTTAAATGGATTTCTTCATCTTGATTAAATGAGCTTGAATATATTTGCATTAAGTTCGAAGAATCAAATTTCAGTTTTAAAGATTGTTTGAGACCACCGTTAAATTTCTTCATCTATTTAAATATGTCTGATATTCAGGACAAAGTTAATAAATCAAATGCCTGTTTAAGTTACCTAAAAGAAAACTGTGTTTTAAGTTTCCAGGATGAAAATGATTCGTTCTCTTTTTTTTTTCTCTGTTCCTCTTGCTGTAATTGAAGCTTAAAAAATAACCAATGTGTTTTGATTTGAAGAATGTTTCATTACTTTTTGGTGTTGAAACTCAATTTATTATCTTGCCGTTAACTGCATACAATCAAGTCTTAAACTACGATATTGGAACAGAAATACCCATTCTCATTTCAAACTCACGAAATCCCTCTTTTTAATGTATTAGATTTTTTATTGGCAGGCAGACGTTAGTTTCTTCTACTCAATATATGATTGGTGGCAACTGATTCGCATGGTCTATTGCAATTGCGTAACGAATGAAATTCGTGAAAGTTAAATTATTTAAGGGTAAAATCGCGTCTGTAGAAATAAGTGTTATTGTCTACTTTATTCGCGTCTAAAATAGGTTTTTTGTATAAATTTCTTGCGGATATGGAAGTCTTTGAACTTGTTATTTTCCCTTGTGTGCTTTCGAAATATTATTTCTAACACTTAAATACCGGTAATTGTGATTAATTATTTTTTCAATCATATCTAAATTAGCAATTTCTTTTGCCAAAGTTATTTAAATTAAAATAATTTATTTAAAGTATGTTTTTATTTATTTAATCTATTTTGACCTATTTATAATTTCCTTTTTATTTATTATTTATTTTGAGGTGTGTTTCAAAAGTATATTTTATTTAATAATACATGCACTCCTTTTTTTACTGAATAGATTTTTTTCTTTTTTGATGATTACTTCATGTAGTATGGCATGCATTTAAAATATTCCGAATTAAAAGTTTTCTTTATACATGACATTTAGTATTAACTTTAAAATAATGGACTGAAATTCAAGCAAAATCATAGCTTTTAGAAACACGATTACGACTATAGATCATTGAAATTCTAGTAGAGAAAAAACTTTCAGAAACAAAAACAAAAAAAAAAATACAATGCTTCAAATCCGGCTGCAATCCCTTTAATTTGTCAAAAACTTTAATTTGTCAGATTTTTTTTGAAGTGAAGTGAAGTTATATATGAAAAAAGTAACACACAACATAGCTGTTTTTTCACGCGTACTGAAGAGAAGGTTTCATAGGACTCCAAAATATGTCCGGTTTTTTATGCAAATTTCTATCGTACTATATTAGTGTCCTCCAATATACTTCAATGATCTTTACTGTTTTAACAAATCCTCCATTGCTAATGTTTCAAACGAACGAAATGTATTATGAGCTCAGTAACTATGTGAATAAAATGTCAGTTAAAGTTCTGTTTCACATATATCACATTTGCATTTAAAATAAATTCTTGTTAGCCTTGCATCAAGTATTCCAAATACCAAACTGCTATGAAAAATGTATGTTCATTCAACAAAGAACTACCACATGCCTATAAGAGTAGCGAGTTTCATTTCCCTCACTATTACCTGCTTTTTTCCCTATTTCTTTCTGCTATTCGATAGATTGTGAACTTCCTTGTTTTAGAGTCACGTTTTTTACAGATAGCTGTAATTACTCTTCCCACGTACTGACCATTTATTAATGAGTTTCCATACCTTGGATTAGCAGGGGACAGGTGGTTTTCATAATTCTCACTGTGAATTATGGATCTGCTTTTCAGCAAACGAACCTGAATGTTTGATGAAGCGCTTGGGGCACCTGTTCTGTATAAACTGCATGAAAGCTTCTGCACAAGTTCCGCTGTTAACTGTGCCACAAAAATGCAAATATTAGAAAGATACATCATTCAGTTTTTAAATACCTTGTAAAAATGTTCAACATTCTTGAAAATAGATTTGACAATTTTTAAATTCACTGGTAAATGTATGAAAAGTTATAGCAATGAAAATTTCATGCAATACTAAAATCAAAAATGGGTTCAAAATTGAAGATCGCTTCGTAAAAATCGTTTCGTGAAAAATCAATTCTTTTTTCAATGATAAACCTGCTTTTCAAAAAATACAAAAAACAGTTTCTGGTTTTTTCTTCTTTTTCTTTTGAATGATCTAAAAAAGCAAAATATGCACCTCTAAACCAATGTGTGTGAAAGTTTATTTGATTAACCAATGCTTTATTAGCTCCACGCAAAAACATTTTGCTTACTATTATTTTTTTTTTTAAATTTCTTTTAACTTCAGGAAAACTTAATTTGATAGAATCAGCAAACAATTCGTTAAAAGATGCCTCATATAATGATGTATTTAAAACTCAATATTTCTCTAACATAAAATATTTTACACCTACAAACAAGGCATGGAATACTCTTCCAGGAATAATTTTTTATGCTTGTTCTATTCGTAGTTAAGATTGATCGCAGCATTTTTGGGCTCTAGTGAGAAAATATTTGTTTGCATCCAAATTTTAATAAACTTTCTAGCTTTCTCATCCATATGTTTTACTTTAGCGTAGCAAAAGCTTTTCGTCGAAATTTGCGTTTTTTTCATTTTCGCTGTTTCTTTCAAATGGAAATTCCTTGATTTGGTCAGAACTCTCTGAGCATGTGCTGGGGATTGAACTGTGAGCTGGGGCTTTTGAATGACTAGAGCATTTCCAGTTAACTCCCAAGCATAGCGTATTAAACATGGAACTGTGTTTGCATACATCTTTTCTCAGTAAAAATCAAGTTTGGCAGCTCCACCGCAATGGGCAACATATTGGCCGCAGAATGCTCGATTCTTTTACAAAAGTCTGAATCACTGCCAGAATCAAATAAACCTTTGATTCTTGTCTCATTTGAGTCAGTAAAGAGCAAGAAATGTGAATGAACTTTCTTAAGTTTTGTGTAAAATGAGTGCAAAGTTCAAGCCGTAGCTAGGTTTTCATTGATAAGTTGGGTTACCATCTCTTGCACCGAAACAGAAAAGAGTTTCTTCTGCCATTCACAGTAAATATTTCTAAATTTTTGATTTTGGCACTTACATACTTTTTTCTTCTAGATGCTTTCAGTTGTCTTTGTTTAGTAACTCTGTTTGTATGTGTGTGTGTGTGTGCAATAAAAACCATTTTTATTTCCAGTCTTCACCTTTTTTCTCTCTTATCTTCATCGCTTCTCCGGACTCTCTGGACTGCACACATGTAAGATCTCCATAACTTTTAAGTAGTCTTATAACTTCCAAATTTCCGATACGCAGGAAAATTTTCTTTCACACATGTGGAAAACCTCCAACATTGCTGTAGATCACCCTGGTTCTCGTCTTCACATCAATAAACTTCCCATTGCCTCTCAAGGGAGACTGATATAGACCAGAGTGTCTAAGCACGTGTTTCTCACTACGTTTTTTCTTCTGAATTTCCATTTTTATCTCTCATATAAAGGTACTCTCTCATGGAAAGTAAAACTTGCACACACAATCGAGTTATTAGCTTTTCTCAGCTGGTGCTTTATTTATTTATTTATTATTTTATTAGCTTTTTTTTTCTTGCTTTTTTATTTATTCTTTTGACACCTATTTTTTACTTCCATTTTTCCAAGACTCCTTTTTTTGCATTAGAGGTATTACTCAGGCCCGTCATTTAGGGGGGCAAGGAGGGGTCAGTTGCTCCCCCCTGGATTTGAGATATCAGTGTATTTACATACAAGTGGGCGTGGTGCTTTATGTTTTCCGATGAAATGGCATTGTGTTTGGACCCTTTGCCACCCCCCTTTACCCTGAAAAAACTCAAAATGACGGCCCTGGTATTACCCCAACTTAGGATGCATTTGACTGCAGTTTTGGTCATTCACCTAAAAACTGTGTTGTACTGGTAATAGCTTAATGGATATTTCGACTGCTCACTCGTTCGTACGTGGGGACTTGGCTTAATATTTATTGTTGTTGTTTCTGAAAATCACTTGGGTCCCCGAGCCCGAGTACACACATCTACTCCATTTAAGGTGGAATAAGTATGGCTTCCGTTTTTACGAGAACCATTTCAGGTGGAAGTCCGATTTAGCTCCAGAGAGCTCTGTTCTTTTAATCCAGAACAAGGTCTAGTACCCCCAGAAGTATAGTTTCACTAGGAGGACTTTATGACCACGACCCTTATTTTACGTCGCCCAGCCATCATTAGTAATGATGGTGGATCTTTGATCGGCTAGGATCGAACCCGGTACCATACAGTTACGAGTCCGACGCCTTACCGATCGGGCTACCACCGCCTTAATCAATAAATAAATTTAGTTTAAACACAACTGAAACATTTTTGTAAATACAATACTTCCTTTACTTCGTTCAAAACAATAAAAAAAAAAACTCTTGCATTTCTCTACACATTTTCAAATACTGGATGCATAAAAAGGCTAGAAACCTTCCTTACTCGTTAACATGGAATGCTCCCGCATTTTTTATCAACAAAACCTACATACTCCTGCCATTCCTCTGCAAGCAAAGTGTTGTTAAAATACCCCTAAAAGTATAATGAGCATCCGCTCTTATAATGCGGGCAACGTCGATAAAGGCATTTGTATGGCCAGATGTCAGAACCTGATGCAGGCCATTAGCCGGCTCCAGTTAATATGAAGCGGATTGGGGACACAAGGACACGAGAAAGCTCTCTGCTCGGGCAGTGATGTCTTGGAACAACATCGGGGCCCAGAGGCAGGGATGCTGCTGCTCCCACTATTGATCTGATTTGACAAGGAGGAAGAAAAATTCGCAGGAAAAAGAACTTTGGTCACTCGCGTTCAGTCACTCAGGGAGAGAGGGGAGAGAGTTCGTAAAAAAATTCTTGAAACCAATTTCCTTTTCTGGAGACCAAACTTGCGTCTGACGAGCGCCATTGTAGGCCACTAAATGGCCGTTGTGAGCGACGTCTGTGATTGGCTTGTTTGTGCGTGCCTAGAATCACTTGGAGTAGGGAAAGGTGTTAAGTCGAGAAAAAGTTCAAGATGCATAAAAAACCGTTTTACACATCGCTATAATCACAGATTTAACTTTATTCAGATAAGCTTATTACAATCGTCATGTACAAAAAAGAGTTTGTTTAATTGATTATTTTAAGAGCACTTTTAAGTAATCAAAAATTTTTTAACATTAGTAATTTTAGAAGAAATCAAATCGTTTTATCCGAAAAAAAACTAATGTAACTAAAAATATTTAAGCACAAAAAATTGAGGAAAAGTACCGAAACCATGAATGCATTTTAAATTTATTTTCCTTGTATCAAGAAATAGAGAGAAATGTTTTTAACATTGAGGTTTCATTTGATTTTTTTTTCTGTAGCAACATTTGTTTACGTAACTTTTAATTATCTTATTGAGCAATAAGTTTAACCAGTGCATTACTTTGCAAAGAAGATTTTACTGGAAAAAATTAATATTCTTATTATTAATTCCAAAAAATGCTGCATTTTACTTTCCTTTAAAGTTTTAGAATCTTTTATACCGATCTTCTGATCTTGAAAAGAGAAGAAACCTTTAGCAGTTTAAATGAATATTCGGAATGCTCAATTACATTTTGAAAAAATATATTTTTCTTGTCTTACTGATAAAATAAATATTTGCCCTCCCCCTCACCCCCCTCCCAAATATTTTTATAAGGTCTATGCCCACAAAGGAAATTTAGAATAGTTTGAAAAAATCTTTAAAGATTTTGTGTTATTAGTACAAAAGCTGTTTTTTGAAATTGAATCGACAGTTTATAAAGGAAATAAGTTCTAAAATCAAATTTCTGAGAGATAGAAAAGAGCTGTATAAGTTTCGGAGATTTCATTGAACATCTTTCAAAATTTTACAGAAATTTGAAAACTCGGTTAAGTGTATTGTAGCATTGTGAAAGATACGAGTATTTGCATCCATCTAGAATTTTTATAGATCTGAAAGCATTTGTTGGATCTATTTACTTTGGTCTTTATTTTGGTCCTTATCAACTTCTCGAACCTGCCGATTCAATTCCGAAAGTAATTTCATAAAGTATGCCAAACAAAAATTACTTTTTTATTACAGTCATATTGTGATAGACTGCCTGCCAATTTACTATCAGAATAAAAAAAAAAAGAAATGTAACCAAACATGGCCGGTTGATGAGCCCTTCCATAGAATCATTGATGATTTTGCTTCCTCAGTCCTCTCTTTTTTTTTTTTTTTTTTCCTGTTTCCTCGTCCTCTTTTTCTCTAGGGAATTCCACAGAAAAATAGAGAAAGAGGAAAATGTTGTTGGTCGGGTGGTCAGATTGGGTGAGAAGAAGACCCGGAGAAAAATAGGATAGACCAGGGTCTCTTGAATTAAGGGATTTAGACGGGCAGCGCTCCCCCTCCTTTCGGGTAGCGGGGGAGAATGTTTCCCGAACGGATCTCATAGAGAGACGGGAGTTATTACCGAAGCTTTCCTCTCTCCCCGGAAGAAGGAAGGAGAATAGATATTAGGCCTTATTTCGTTTACGAAGTCTTCAACTGGGGCTGGGAAGAAACAAAGGCATCTGTATCGATTTTTTGTGCTAATTTGCGTGGTAGTTTTTTTTTTTTTTCCCTCCGATACGTTGATAGAGCGAATCATTTTCGGTGATCTAATCATTTAATTAGTTTCCTTTTCTTTAAATACGGGTTTTGATGTTTTTAGCTTTGTTTGTTTTGGACTGCCTATAAATGATGTCACTTTTTTAATATTTTATCCCCCTCCCCCTCCTTTGTCATATGTCGCACTATTTTTCCTTAACGTATTCTTATTTTTTTTAAATGCTTGATGTCACATTTCATGAAACCCATTCCTTCCCCCTTTTCACCAACTGTCACAATTTAACGAGCCCCTCCTTCCTATTTTTTTTAAAATTCAGCACTCTCTTTACTTTCTTCATTGAGCGTATGTTTGTTTATTTTTCAAAGTGTTTTACGAGCCTTTGTAAAATAGACTGTTTACTGTTTCTCCTGCTGAGTTTGCCTTTATGTTAACCCATATGTAAACGTTGTATACATACACAAACATTCAAATAGCACTCGCACATTTGTCCGAGATGTTTCTAACACCTCTACAAGCGTATTTCACCCTTGAAAGTAGAGGCTCAAAAATTAAGCTATGTGTATTTTCACGCTCTGTATTTTGAACAAAAATAAATCATTGTGCAAAATGAAAAAAAAAAAAGATACGTTAAATTTTGGAACATTACCCTACTTTTTTTATGAAATCGATAACGATAACATTTTCTTTTTTTATGTCACACTTCTCTAAAAAATCTCAAGTACTTTCATGCTTTGAAACAACTATGGCTATATCTCTGTTGCAGGAATATATATGAAGGGCTAGGGGGGAAAAGATGAAAGTGACCAAAAAGCGATTTCGAGAAAAAGGAAGAGCAAAGTTTGATTTCTCGTAGCTCCTTATGTAGTTCTTCGAGTTTTCATGCACGTTTCGGTCGCTTCTCATCTTTTGTCCCCCTTGTTGTTCTACCAGATGATACTAATCCTTCATACCCCTAGATAGCGCTAATGTCTCAAAATTGACGAAAATGTGACTTTCATCTTTTTCCCCCTGACCCTTCATATATATATGTACATACGTAGGAATTAATCTTTGTATGTGTAACTGATATGTGTTTGTATGCTATACTGCCGTGCTAAGCGCAAAAGAGATATCTGCAGTTGAGCTCAAACTGAGATATTACTCTTTAAAGTTTTGCGCCACCATGTATTTCATTCAGATGACTTTTTTCCAGATTTTTTTTTTAAATATTTCCCATTCTCAAATGACCATATAATTCTGTATTTAGGTAAAATAAGTAACAAAGAGCCACCTGGTGGTGATGGTGATAACTCAATTTTGTTAAAAAGTGCAGATACGACTTTTGTGCTTAGCACGGCAGTTTTAATATCACAAATAAATTAGAGAAATGTTGGCACTGTTTCCATTGCAACTATTAGTTTGCTTTTTTAACCCAGATGAGAACCATGTTCTATAAAAAATATTTTTTCTTCTAATAAAGGAACGAGTTAAATAAGATAAAATCGTGTACCTGCGAAAACGAATGTCCAAAAAAAAAAATATATTAATTCACAGAAAAAGACTCGTTTTATTTTGGGCGAATTTCATGCTGAAGTTCATGTTTAACTACAGAGTGTGCAATACTTTTTCCAAATGCATACATAGGTGTTGTGCGCAGTTACTTTGTGCTTAGGATTTCTATACATTCAAACTTCTTACGTGATTAGATAAATGCTACCTTTAAAAATTTCAACCATGCGTAGAAACTTTTTTAAAGTTTTTACTCAGATATCACACCACGAACGGCATAGCTTTCTCTAGTATGAAGTATAAGTGAGGTAGCGAAAATGCAAGGGATGTATTATTTGTTATTTTTTGAGTAAAACGCATGTAAAAATAAAAATCGATGTAGACTTTCGTTGAAATATCTTTCCTCATTATGCTGCATTGTAACACATGCTAGGGATGCTAGTATCATCTCTTGAACAAAATCGGTGAGAGTTTTTCCTAATACTTGCACAAGTTATCTCCAAATTTTTTATTTTAGCACTTACATTTTTTTGTATCTAGCTACTTTATATTATTGTAATACGATCTTTATGACACATCCTAAATAAATTTCATCCTTAAATTTCGCAAAAATGCACTTTCAATTTTAAGTTTTTCAATGTTAAAAAAAAAAAAAAATACGAATAATCTAACGTCTTGTGAAAAAAAAATCAAACAACGGAACTGAAGCAAGATAACTAACAACGACAGAAATAAATCCTGTAGTAAACGAGTTACTCTTTAACTAATGATAAGATCCTTACCATGAAGAATATTGCTTATGCTCGTTTTTTATGATAATATCAAGTAGGCCAGATAATAAAAAATAGAATTAATGATGCTCTTTTATTGGCGCCTAAGAAATACATTTAGAGAACCTTTGGGGCTCATTATATCTACTAATGATATACGTTTCTTCCAACACACGGACATCATGTGCCCACGAATTTGGAGCTCGTTCCTCAAACAAAAGTTTTTCTTCGTACTCTTCATTATCCCCTCCCCTCCCCCCCCCCCTCCCCAAATGTAACTGGCAATAAAGTTGTCGGTAATTTTTTATCCCATGAATTCATTTACTAATCGCTTTCTATAAGTATAAGTTTGAGTGAATCAAAGAAACTTTTAGCTCAGTGTGCGGGTTTCTGTCTTTCGCCCTCACTATACCTGGCAGTCTTTTGAGGCACAAAACGGCTGCCTTCGGCGCTCCGAAAATTCAGCGAAATCTGACAATGGCGACATGAAAAATTATATCTAATGAACTATATCCCATCATAGTGATGCAGCATTGTTAAGCACTCCCTTGAGTTATATCAGGATAGACTCGAGCACATTACACTGTTAAAATTTTTTCTAAAATTTTACGGTAAAAGTTACTGGCATCCATGTTGCCAGTAACTTTTACCGTAAAATATTTTTTTTACTGTAAAATTTTGCGGAAGAGAAAACGAGAATTAAGAAGTTCGAGATACGAACGACAAGGATCGAACCCACGACTGCTTCACACACTGCTTTACTATCCACGGTATCAAATGAGACACATCAGGTGATGGGAAATAGGGTGTCATCTGCATCGCACAGTAAGTCACGTGGTGATCAATTGGCGTTACAATCGTAATTTTTTTATCGGTACCGTAAATCAGGGTTACTTGGACCCTAGGGGGTTACTTGACCCCACTACAATAAAATGATAAAATCTAGGTTTGGTACCTACTAGTTGAAGACCTGCATGTAGTTCCTCGTTTCTCCACTAGGTAGAAGCCCTCTGCAGTCTCTAACGCTAGTACCAAACCCAGATTTTATCACTTTACTGTGGGCTCAAGTAGCCCTCTTCTGGGTCCAAGTAACCCTGATTTACGGTACAATTAACTGTACAAATTTTCTGTACTGTAAACGCTACATTTTACAGTAATATTTACCACAAAAGCTTCCTGAATTTTTGACAGTGTGCGTGCAGTCTTTGGTAGAAAGTCGAGTCCATAATGCGCAAATGATAGAAACAATGTTAGTAAAGTGCAAAATAATGATATTACGAGGGATTCATGTTTAAAAATTGCAAAGAACACCTTTCTCAATTCAAAAGAATTGAGCTGGGTGCAAATTAAGCAAATACCTGGTGAAAACGATCAAATTAACCGAAAGTACCGTAATAAACAGAAAAACTAAAAGATTAGCTCAATAACCAATGAAAGCAATGGAAGTCCAAATGAAAAAAAAAAAGTGGATGCAAACGGTAAATCGAGCCAAAGAAGTGTTAAAATCCTATTTTCCGAAACATGAACAAAGGAAACTGAGGTAATAAGGTCCGAACCCTAATAAAATCATTCTAGCTCAAACAAGTACTACAAATAACTAACAAAACCAATGGGAGCGAACTGAACAGAGGAGCTAAAATCATAAAAATAAAAACTTCAAAAAGAGAAAACAACTAAATTCTGAATAGAAAATCTGTAATTAAAAATTCTTCGCTTCTTTTCCATTCAAAAAGAAATCTTCGTAGCTTTGAAACACGCGTTGAAACATTCGAAATTTTTATCTTTTTATATTTTCAGCAAAAATGTATCGTTTTTATTTCTCATATGTCATTTGTTATTAACTATCTTATATCCATGGAAATACTATCATATTAAAATAGAAAGAGCTGATAAGTGAAGATGTCATCTTGAAAAATATTTCTTTTTTTTTATTTAATTATTTTTATCTTCATTCAATTTTTCCACCGTTTACACTCAAAGCATGTCTACTAATTCTGAATTTGTTGATATTTGTTGTAGTTTTGACAAGTTTATTGCTTTTACATTTTGAATGCTCACAAGTATATTTGTATTATTTTTATCTAAACACAAAACCAAAATTTCGAGCAATTATGATCTTATTCGATATTAGTATATTAACTTTCTTTCTAGGCGTATAGTGTAAATGCAATTGATAACTTTGAAGTGATAGCTAGATCATGATTTGAGATTTTATGCACAGTGCAGTTACATTTGCTCATGCTACAGGTTAAGTTTAAAATCACACTCATTCCTTTAAATTTACCTACTGAGAGGAAAAAAAAGTTTCTCCTTACATTATATTTCATTTTAACTCTCAAAGTGGTAATTTTAAATGCAGCTACACTTAGATGTATGATACTTTAAAATCACTCTTTTTTAGTTTCTGATAGATGCTTATCATTGATGAAATATCATAGGAAAAATGTATTTTTACTTAGAGTTCATCTTTCAAAAACTTATACAGATACATTGAACTAAAAAAAGGATTATCTACATTGTTTACAAACATAATTTAAAAAAAAAATTTAAAGGTTATGATACATACTGAAAAACAAACATTACATTGAAATAGCTGTGTCTCTGAACTGCAGATTCTAAGAGAAAATGTCATTTTTACAACTCGTTCCTCATAAAAATTTACGATTTAGTTGCTATTAAAGTTTTTATAAATGTTTCTGGGTAAAATATAATAGTCATCAGCCTAATATATTTTTTAGAACGTAGTTTAAATCCAAAATCGTTTTTCTAAAAAGTGTATAATATTAGCCAGGCACGCAGTAACAACATGTACATTTTTTAAAGAAGCTACTTCTTGTTGAAACTACAGCAAAATAAGTTTCAAAGAGAACTATCAAATCAACGAAGGCGCAAAAAATAAGTTCCAATGGAAACAAGACCATCTGGCAAAGGTTAAGTAATGTTCTAGTAAAAGATCTCATACAAGTAACTAACCACTTGAAAAATCGAAGATTGAGTATACGGAGGAAAAAAAGAGCAGAGAATTACAAAGTAACAGAAAAAAAAACCCGTTATTTGCAGTCACACGAAACAACCCAAAACAGTTTTCTTCCTTGTTCAAAAGTAAGAAAACAAAAAGGGTGTCTGCCCCTTGAGTTTCGAACCACGAATGCAATATTCCAAGAGATAAACTAACCAGAAAAGGTGGGCAGAAACAAGTTGAGAGGTTTAGGGGGGGGCTTTCGAACGAAGGAAGAAAATAAGAGGCAATATGCACTTGAAAGTGCATAGCGGGGAAAGACGCTAGTTCAATAACACAGCTTCCTGGATGCGGTAAAGGGAGAGGATCATTTTAAACGTTATTGATGAGGTCATCGAATGGACCTCGAAAGAGAAGAGGAGAGCTGTTGATGATAATCTAGGTCAAGAGGAGATGCTGAAGAGCCTAAATCTTCTTTCCCGCCAAGGCTAATGTTTAAAAGACACTGACTGTGCTGTACCGGAGTCTAAATCTCTGTTGAAAATAGCATCAGGGCCCAGTACATCCGCAAAATGGGGATTATTTCCAGAGAGCTTGTCATCTGAAGACAAATGCTGGGCTTTCCCTTTGCGCCGTGGACGGTGTTTGTTTCGCAGTTATTAGAATGCGTTCGTGACGAGGACAGCTGCAGAAATAAATTGAAAATGTCTCTTGATGTATGCGTAATCATTCCTGGTGGGCGGGTTATTGATGGTTCCGCTGCCACCAAGAAATAAAGGGTGTTTATTTTAAGTAAAAGGGGGAAATAATGCATGCGTTCTAATTATGCTTTTGAGGTTTGATAAAATGTTTCCTTTCCGTTAATGTTTATAATGTTTCGGTAAATGTGCTTACTTTCGGGGCTCTGCTGAGTTATTTTTCTTGTGAAATGTTAGGAATTGTTCATTATTGGGTTTAATTTCGTAAGAAATCAATTATGAGATCCGCTAGGTGGCGCAATTAACGTACCCTGGGTTTTTGAGAGTGCAGGAAATTATAGCAAAGAATAATAGAATGTGACCAACATGTCAATAATGTGAAAACAGGTCGCTTGTTGTACTTGAACTTAGAGTTTGTTTGATCACATTATTTTTTGAACATTATTCTTGTATTTTCTTTTTCTTCTTTGATCCGACATATCATTTTTTATTCTGAAAAACCTTTTATTCTGAAAAATAAAGGGGCCTCATAAATAATTTAATTGCTAATTGTTCATGCGGAAAACTTTTAATACTTTACTAAATAATATGATGCATTTTGTGTGTATTTAAAAAATTGTCAAGATCATTGATACCTAAATAATTTTACCATTTTCTCTTATTTTATTATGCCAATTCAGTAATCAAAATGCACATCAATATTTAATAATATAGTAACCATAATGTACAGTATATAGTAAACACAGGAAACATTTATGCACTATATAAGCGTATCTTTATCTGAATAAATCTAAAACGAAAAAAATATTTTATTTCCAATTTCAGTAACAAAGAGCATAATAGGAAATTCCTCTCAAAAAAAAAAGTAAATAAAAGAAGAAGCAGAAGTAAATAAGAGACAAAACTAATCCCTGGATGTGACGTAAGACATTATTTGTTAGGGGTATTACGAAGAAAACATTTCCTAAGTAATGGAATGTCTGAAATTCTTCAGACTTCAAAATAATGTCGTAATAGTTGTTGCAGTAGTAATCTGTTTTTATGTTCACTTCAAAAAAAAAAAAAAGAAAGATAATTTTAAGGAAAAAAATATTAATTCTCTTATTAACTTATATCGAAGATAGTTTTGTTTCATTTAAAATTCTTTCTTAACAAAAGCTGGTCTTTAATTCAAATAGTTAAAGATTATGTAAAAACGTTACCTAATTTTGCCCGTACATACACTGCTCGACATTGAAAATGCAACACCAAGAAGGAGTGGTCAGAAATTCATGCAAATTTTGCCGTAGACGCACGTCACTGAGTTATGCAAATGATATGAAATGCGCAGCTCTCCGACGCACTTGAAGTAAGATATAAGAGAATGAAGTTGAAAAGTGGGCTATGTTCATGTTGGTTATTCTGCCAGACTAATTATCGGAGAAATTTGGTTTTTGTCTCGAAGGATACGTGTGATAGGAGGAAATGCCACGCCGTCCTCAACGAAGACACATCCAGCATATAGACGACTTTACAAGGGGTATGGTGATCGGACTGAGAAGTTGAGGTTGGTCCATATGTCAAATTGCAGCTGATACCCACATGGATGCAAGCAAGGTGCATCGGCTGTGTCGGAGATGGTTGGAAAGAGGAAATGTAGCCACATTGAGGGGTGCAGGTGCAGCCAGAGTGACGTCAGACCGCTTGGATCGACGGATTCATCGACAAGCTGTGGCGGACCCGCAAGTCACTTGTACGTCGATTCTGCAGCACGTGCAAGGTACCCTGGATGTTCCTGTGTCGACCAGAACCATTTCCCGTCGACTGGTTGCACGTGGCCTGCAATCACGGCGCCCGCTAAGAAGACTGCTATTGACCTCACAGCACAGACTCCAACGTTTGGAATGGTGCCGGACCAGAGCGACGTGGATGGCAGAATGGCAAACCGTAGTGTTCTCAGATGAATCCCGCTTCTGTTTGTCCAGCGATAGTCATCGCATACGTGTGTGGCGTCGACGTGGAGAAAGATCGAATCCGGCAGTAACTGTGGAACGCCCCACAGCGAGACAACATGGCATAATGGTTTGGTGCGCTATTGCATACAATTCCGTATCACCTTTGGTTCGTATTCGGGGCACTATGACGGCCCAACGATATGTAGATAATGTACTGCGGCCGGTGGCAATCCCCTACCTTCAGGGTCTGCCAAATGCAATTTTTCAACAGGATAACGTCCGGCCTCACAGTGCTCGAATCAGCCAACATGCTCTACGAGGTGTACTGATGCTTTCCTGGCCACCATACTCTCCTGACTTGTCACCAATCGAACATGTGTGGGACGTGATTGGACGCCGTTTGCAGAACCTGTCACTGCCTCGTTCAGAGAACGAACTGTGGCAAATGGTTGAAAGGGAATGGAGTGCCATCCCTCAGGGCACCATCCGCAGGCTTATTGACTCCATGCCTAGACGTGTTTCTTCGTGCATTGCTGTCCGCGGTGGTCCTACTTCTTACTGAGCCGACGCCGGCCGTCCTCGCTCTAAATTTTGCTTATTTATTTTGAAATAAATATCACTTATTGTTCCATGCTGTCTCTGTCTTCTTACCAAATTTCATCAATTTCTGACCACTCCTTTTTGGTGTTGCATTTTCAATGTCGAGCAGTGTATATGACATGTAAACGTATTCGGCCATTGTGTATTCTTAGTAAATTGCTATATGCTTTCTTCTTTTAGCAATGAATGATTTGCTTCTTTCAAAATATATATGTCTCTGTCTCTCTCTCCTGGCTCTGAGTAGAAATTTATTATGTGTATTTCAAACTTATCATATCATTCTGTGAAATATTTCACACTTTCCGAAGAAGCTAACGTGATTCTTTAGTCAGTCTAGAAAGTGATGTAAGGTGTTGCTACAGATTCGGAGCCGTTTTCTTCTCTTCGATGTTTGTTGTTGTATTTTGCTACGCACAAGGCGATCTAGTCTGCCCTGTTAAAAAAAACCTTTAAATTTTACGATAAAATGTACTGGCATTCATTCTGACTTAGGATGCACCGATTAATCGGCAGTACCCATTAATCGGCCACTTTACCGATTATTAATAATCAGAAAAATCGGGCCGATTAATTGGCCAAAAAATATTTTTTAAATACTATTCTTTAAAATATACCTTTTCTAAGAAATTTGAGAAAATATTGAAATTATTTTGTGAAACTAGGAAAATGGAAAAAAAAATCTTTCAGACATAAATAACTTATTATTTCTAACCTATTGTACAAGAGAGAAAAAACAGTGATGTTAAAAATAGTAGTAGAAAAACAATCATCCGTATCATTAATCGGCTCAATCGAATAATCGGCTGATAATCAACAACCGATTAATCGGTAATCGGCCAATTTGCTTATCGGTGCATCCATAATTCTGACAGTACCGAAGTAGCATCAACTCATCGGATTTTGCTGGGCCGATCATCGAATTCCTCGTAAACTGATCCTGTAACGCACGATGACATGGTTCCGATCAGTATCCGAGCACGGTTTTCAATGAGCTACTTTTCATCGGAAAGCGATATCCTTCCGATCAACTTTCCCCATGAAAATAAGCCGAGCATCAAAAATTGATCCTAAATTTATCGGCACGGGACTGCACTGCTCGTAAATTGCTCCAAATCTCATCGTATTTGGAGAAAAACTCATCGGATTTTGCTGCTCGGATTCTGTTTGGCCGATGAGATATATTGGAGCAATTCCCGATGAGAACTCATCGAATCGAATCATCGGCCGATGAGAACTTCATCGGGTTTCGATGAATAACCGATCATCGGCCGATGATGAGATTATGCTGCTAGGAGTACTTTTTACCGTAAAATCTGAACTCACGGGAGAAAAACGAAAGTAAAAAAGCTCGAGATGCCAGCAGCAGGGATCGAATCCTGCTCCTTCTATTGTTAGACCGGTTTGCTATCCACTATAGGGTCATTCCACGTCAAGTGATCCAAAATCTGAGAAAAATTTTACCTTACATTTTTGTATTTCTTTCACATTTGGCTCATCAATTGTACCCCTTGAGGTAATCAAAAGTCTCAATTTTTGGATTTTTATCTCTATTATTTTTTCATTTATGAGACTTTGAACTTTGGAAAAACCCTCGTTTTTCCATGGATAAGGGTACATAAAAGGGACCATAACTCGGCACCAAATATAGATAGAACGATTTGGTAAATGGCATTTTAAAGTACGTTAGTTGCCGCTTAATCGGATATGCAACATGACTAATTTGATAAAAATTTTCTTTTTCAAAAAATGAAATTTAAATTTCAAATTTAAATTTCTCGAAAAACATATAATGAATTTTTTTGAAAAAATTCTCAAAAATTCTTGTGTATTTCATCTATGTTTGTACAAATTTTTAGATTGGGATCTCAATGGGATCATATTTTTTTGAATTTTTGAATAAAACTGTATAGGAAAAAAATGATATTTTTTAGATTCTATTTATTTAAATACTAAGTTCTCTTGCTCGTGATGGTCTAAAAAGTAGTAAACAAACATGAATATGTTTAAAGTGAGCTGGCATGAGCTTATAGATTTGTCAGGTTCACCCCCCTACCCCTTTCTTCCCGCACAACCACTCTTTTTTAATTCAAAACTGTTCAAAATGTTTAAAAAAAACAAAAACTCTTTGATACAAAATGAATAGTAAACTTATTTAAAGTGGGGAAATGGGTTTCCTTATAACTAGACGAAGTATCCCCCTCCCCACCCAAATATACCATTCACACTATACTAATATGACGTCTAACCTGGGGATTGAGTTGAGGATTATTTTCAAACCTAGGTATATATATTGTTTTTCAGACGAAGTGTTTCTTTTCGATCCGAACTTCAAAGTGTACTTCCATTCAATATCTGAAATTTAACTTTATGATTCATTTCATCTTCTACTCCAGCACCAATCTTCAATTTTGAAGGGAGGAAATAAATGGGTCGCCCCAATATCATAGCAAACAGCAAAATAGCACTGTTTCGCCTTGTTCTCATCGTTTTTTCTATTCTTTTCGCACAAAACTGAAAATAAATCAAAATATCAGATCATATGTCTGTGTCCCCATAACTATCTTTCCACATTATCTAGTGTGCAGCTGTTATTTAATTTTTTTAATCGTTTGTGTTCTTTTTCATTTTGTTGTAAAGGAAAGTAATGCAGCAAGATATATCTATATATATATATTAAACAAACACTGCTTTTTTGAGCACAACCTCACATGTTGTTTAACTTCTTTACAGATTGCTCCCCCCCCCTTACCCTACCTTTCCACTCCAAACTTTTATTTTTTTTATCATCCCGCCTAGCCCCATTTCAAAGCCTTAGTCTCTACTGATGTCTGGTAGTGTTTCAGTTTGTTCTGTTTGTTACTCTTTCCTATTAGCTCATGAGCTTTGTCCAATAAGAGAAAGGAAAGGCAGTGATGGGGACTGACATATAACGTGACACTTTAATTTCTTTTCAGTTTTGTGTAAAAATAATGGGAAAACATTATGAGAACAAGGGGAAACAGTGCTATTTTGCTGTTTGCTATGATCTTGGGGCGACCCATTTATTCCCTCCCTTCAAAATTGAAGATTGGTGCTGGGGGAGGGGATGAAATGAACCATAAGTTTAAATTCAGATTTTGAATGGAAGTACACTTTGTGAAGTTCGGATTGAAAACGAAACACTTCGTCTGAAAAACAATATATACCTAGGGGGAAAATAATCCTCAAATCAATCCCCAGGTGAGACGTCATATTAGTATAGCGTTAATGGTATATTTGGGTGGGGGAAGGGTTTTACTTTGCCTTGTTATAAGGAAGCCCATTTATCAACTTTAAACAAGTTTACTGTTCATTTTGTATCAAAGAAGCTTTTTTTTAGCATTTTAAACAGTTTGGGGGGAAAATGGTTGGGTCAGGAAGGAAGGGAGGGGGAGCTGACCAATCTACAAGTTAATGCTAGCTCACTTACCTAGAGTAAAAATAATAGTCAATTCAATCCCCAGGTTAGACGTCATAATAGTACAGCGTTAATGGTATATTTGGGTGGAGGAGGGGGATACTTCGTCTAGTTATAAGGAAACTCATTTACCAACTTTAAAAAAGTTTAGTATTCATTTTGTATCAAAGAGTTTTTTTTTAAACATTTTGAACAGTTTTGAATTAAAAAAGAGTGGTTGTGCGGGGGAGGAAGGGGGAGGGGGGTGAACCTGACAAATCTATAAGCTCATGCTAGCTCACTTTAAACATATTCATGTTTGTTCACTACTTTTTAGACCATCACAAGCAAGAGAACTTAGTATTTAAATAAATAGAATCTAAAAAATATCATTTTTTTCCTATACAGTTTTATTCAAAAATTCAAAAAAATATGATCCCATTGAGATCCCAATCTAAAAATTTGTACAAACATAGATGAAATACACAAAAATTTTTGAGAATTTTTTCAAAAAAATTAATTATATGTTTTTCGAGAAATTTAAATTTGAAATTTAAATTTCATTTTTTGAAAAAGAAAATTTTTATCAAATTAGTCATGTTGCATATCAGATTAAGCGGCAACTAACGTACTTTAAAATGCCATTTACCAAATCGTTCTATCTATATTTGGTGCCGAGTTATGGTCCCTTTTATGTACCCTTATCCATGGAAAAACGAGGGTTTTTCCAAAGTTCAAAGTCTCATAAATGAAAAAATAATAGAGATAAAAATCCAAAAATTGAGACTTTTGATTACCTCAAGGGGTACAATTGATGAGCCAAATGTGAAAGAAATACAAAAATGTAAGGTAAAAAACGTTGGATCACTTGACATGGAATGACCCTATATCGAGTGGGACACATCGGGCACCGTAAATAACATGCTGTATCAAACACCGCTACAAATCGTTTTTTTTTTTTCTTTTTCTTTTTCGCAACAATTTACTGTAAAAAAATTTCGTTACTATAAACACTCCATTTCACAGAATAGTTTACCGTAAACTTTTCCTGAATTTTTAACAAAATAAACAAAGTTGGAATACCCGTTTTTTTACAAACATGTAGATACGGGCTTCATTTCAGTTGGATATTTTTTAAAAGGGTTAATTTTTGCATATTGTAAATAGAAAAGATCTTTTTAAAACTATTTTATTGCTGTCCAATAATCCAGAAGTATAAAAAAAGTCATTCTGGTAAATTCACACCCATTGTAACAGCAGCAAAATGCACCTGACATAATAGATTATATTGCTATACATATCAAACTAGAAGTGAAGAACGTATCTCCTGTGCCGTCACAGCGCAATCAACGAGTCTTGGACTTTAAATGAAGGTGACGAAATTAAAATAACAATGAGTCAACATGGCAACGTGTCAATCAAATTATGCGAAAATAGTTGAATGACTGGATAGCAATAATAGCAACAATACGATCTGCCGTTTCGAATCAGAACCAGCTGTGATCAATTCGACCCTTGTGCACTAAAATTTCTAGAGGTGTTTAATTAGATATAAAACATAGCACCCCAAAAAATTATTTATTTCAGTTTTCCAAAAGGAGAGCTATTTCAGATACTCTTTTTTGCAGTGAAAAGTTTCAGGACAGCAAAAATAACTTTTTCAAAGAGAAAAACAAACAAATATATTTATTTTTTAAAAAATTCCTAATTCTCCCACAACTTAATCCAATATATATTTTTCTTTCCTTTTTTTTTTTTGATTAGTCAGTTACAAAACAACTTTATAAAGACACAGGTAACTAGATCATTAAAATGTCACAGTTCAGCAAATACTGACTCGTAACTGACTAGAAGAAATTTTCAAGTTCTTGTAACTTTAACTGAACCAAATTTATAAGCCAATTTTTGGGGAGCAGAAAAGCTTATTAAGGCTTTTGCGCTAAAAAAGAAAAACAAAGAACAAAAATAAAAAACAACCTTTCTTTTTTTTTTTTTTTTTTTGACAAGTGCTAACAACATAGAATCTCAGAAGGGGAATTCCGGTAAAGGTGATAGAATTTCCTTTTGGAATTGCTCGAAAAGCTTTCTGAAGACCTGTCAGTTTCTTCATCGTCACGTGACAGGTATTTGCGTTTCCCTTGACGGTATAACCTATTTGTGGTAATTGATTTTCATTGATAAAATTATAATAACTCGGGTTTTCATACAATGTCTTGCAAAAAGAGTAACTAATAGCATTCTGACTTGTTGAACTTAGGTGGTGCAACGAAATGTCGCATGAGAATCAAATAAAAACCTGCTGTATGTTTACTGCTGGAGGTCAAACCCGTACCCCCAATGGGAAGATTGTCTCAAAGCAGTACTGTTAGGACCTATAAAGGCACTGAAATGATGTGGACTATATTGAGAGCCCCTAATATAATAAACATTAAATTAGTCC
This sequence comes from Uloborus plumipes, assembly GCA_038373865.1. NCBI lineage: Eukaryota > Metazoa > Arthropoda > Arachnida > Araneae > Uloboridae > Uloborus > Uloborus plumipes. The sequence continues at coordinate 47,438 of JAXGGA010001377.1, read as the reverse complement.
ACTCCTTAAAAGATAAATATAACAAAAAAATTAAAAATATTAATTAGTTCGACTTAGTTGCTTACAAATTCAAAGAGCATTTTATGCTATCAATATTAGAATAAAAACTTGAAACAAAAAGAAAAAAAAGAAGAAGAAACTTTTGAGAATCCCGTGGTGTAACCGATTGACGCAACAGATCATGTGACTGCTATTTATTAATACAAAAAGCGATTAAAATTGCTATGAACACTAGAAATGAGAGCAAAAAACAACCTTGATTGCTCAGTTAAAAAAATAAGTTTTGTGGTATTTCCTAACAGAGGGTTCATGTTTCATGGTACTATGTCCCAAACTGCTGTCGTTTATTCCCAAAAACCAAATGACAATAACTTCAACTCAAAGCTTTTATGCTCGTAAAGATGACTGGCACATTTCACAAAGACTGCATGAAATCTCAACTGCAGATGCCTAACTATACCTTTGAGAGTCATCTTAACAATATGAATGAGTAATTGAGATGACAAATCCAATGATATGCCAACAACGATGTCGGAGAGCAATCCGCTATGTTTCCCCCTATGTCCCTACAATGCAACTGAGATGGTTAGGCCACGGATTCTGCGGACGGAGAGCAGCCTAAATCGACAATCTGAGGATTGGATGCCTTGTTTGCTGAAGAGAGCGCGGATTAGTTCACCCTGTGTCAGCTTTAACTCATCAAAGGACATAACATTTGCAGAAATACATTCCGTTTGTGGCTCCGATGCTACGCTTTCGTGATTACTGACATATTTATAAACACGATTAGGGTGTTTGTTTCAAAAAGCATTATATACTCATTCTATTTGTATGGATGTGACGTTTTTAGACGTATATTTGCAATTTCCTGAATTTCAAGCTTTGGCTTTAAATTACGACATATTTGAGTAAAAGAAGTCAATATGTATAATTTAATGTTACAAATCAAAAAGCAAGATTAATGACAATGGTACAAGTTTTGAGACAAATATAGAAATTAGTGCCTTGAGCTTTATTATTTTATTAAGCTGTTTGTGTTGTGATAGAATAAAGATGCACTAATAATTTTGTAAAATTGAGTAGACTAAAGCTTGAATATCCTTTTTTTCCCGTGCTGTCTGATCACGTGACTCCTTCAATGAAATGCTAAGCTCAGAAGCTCCCTCAAAGTGTAAAGGGTCGAATATCGAATACCTCAGATCTATACACCAAAAGAAGAAGAAAATGAAGAAGCAAAGTAAACACAAAAAATCTCAATAAGCTATGAAAGTTGAATAATCCAGCGCTTATAGAGTTCCATTTTCAAAAAATGGTGAAGAAATGGTCATGAATGATTTAATAAACAAAAAATGTACTCACTGACAATAAAAGTAATGATAAAAACTATATCATTAGTCAGCATTGTATAGTCGGTAATTTATCTTACGTTCAAAAGAAAAAGGGATGGAAACTGTATATGAGGCAATCTTGGACGACAACAGAGAATTAATTATGTTGACTATTAAAAAAATAAATGAATGAAAATTAAAAAATATATTTTTTTTAAATGGCTGAAAAATGCTCGAAATGAAACTCGAAAAACTCGAATGGAATTGAAATCAATTCGTCTGAGCCGCAGTTCGTTTTATCTGAAAAACAATAATTAACAAACAACAATACAGAAATTGCAAATTTAGTTCTTCGTAGCAGTAATTCGTCCTAATCGTGTTCAGTTCGACTGTAGTTAATAAACACAGGCTCAGGAAAACCGAGTTTTTTCACTCGTATTTAATGGATGAGAAAATAAAAGTAAGTCAAAAATATTGCAGTAAGTAGACTATATACAGAATTTGAACAAAAAGTATTGATAGAGACATATTTTTGAATTATAGAGAACCAAGTAAAAGTTCTTTTTTTAAGTAAAGGCTAATAAGTAAAGGCTTAAAGTGTATTGCATTAGGAAAAATTTAGTTCGATATAGTTAACCCTCGGAGTATAAGACAGTCATATACTCCTCATTTAGTACACCATACATATTGCATTAAGTAAACTATTATGTTTTACATTAAGTAGACTATATATAAAACTTGAGCAAAAAGCAACTACGGAGAAATGTTTGAGAACCAAAGCAGGATACCAAGTAAAAGTTTTTAAAAAATGTTTCTTATAAATGACATAACAACAAAAAAATTATTGCATTAGCAAAAAGTTAGTTTGATGTACTTAACCAACAAAGTATAAGACACTGCCATATACTCCGCAATAAATAGACTATATTACATTAGACTTTGTATATTTCATTACGTCAATGAAATATAGAGCTTGAACAAAAACTAATGATGGAGAAATGTTTCAAAATCAAAGAGTACCAAGCAACATATTTTGAAAAATGCTTCTTACAAGTAAAGACTTAAAATTTATTGCATTAGCCTAAAGTTAGTTCGATATAGTAAACCCTCGGAAGTATAAGACACTGTCCAAAGGGTAGTCATTAACTGCCTGGGTAAAGCAATATTGCTCTTTAATGGCCCCAGTGACCCCTCACTGACCATGGCATCTACTTTAACCGCGCGCAATCAGCTAATAGTTGGTTAGGCCAACACGTAGGGCCTAAATATATCTGCTGCTGTCAGAGGCAGATGATTCATTCTCGTGAGAAGGAGTGAGTTTCCTAGGGCTAATGTGATTTAGCAGAGCCGGAGAAAAAATATATTGCTGATCATCAACGTGATTTATTTAATTGCGGTATGGAAAAGATGGCTTTAAATGAAAATGTAATTACTTGAAGGTTGCGTGTCATAAACAATTAAATATATCTTTTTGTGGTAACTTCTAGAAGTGCTCTGGTTATGAAAAAATTGTCGTGTCATTATGAATGAAGCTTCTTTGTTGCATTTTTGAGGGGGTGTATTGTTAGATATTTTTATCTTGATTAATGAGACTTTTTTCAATTAATGCTCCACTGGAGTATGTAGTTATAATATTTTTATTACCAAAAGTTAGTTCAATAATTAATTTTGGGAGGCAGAAGAAAATTAGGTGAGTTTGAGTTTGAAAAATTACAATCACTAATTTCAGTGCCTCTATGGAATATAAGAAAGAAAAATAGATGGAGGGGATGACATTTTAAAAAGTTCTATTAGCTGTTATAGTCATACAATAGAAGAATTGCTTGATATACTCGTATTTGATTCATTTCCTGATGTATAACTTTCAATTTTGCAGTACGTACAGAGCTTAATTTTCTACACATTTTTGAAAGAAAAGAATGCAAAAACATAAATTTCAAGTTTTTAATGCATATTCGTACTTTTGCATATTATGTTTCAATTGAGCTTTCTTTTTTTTTTTTTTTTTGCCTTTGTCTTGACATTGCCTTAAACCCCTTCGGAAACTTTATGGAGTTCCATCTATTTAATACAAAATATCCTAGCTTGAGATCGACTGTTTAGTGTAATATTGAAAAAATATTTTTCTTCTCCTTTTTAGTTTTTTCAGAAACGCTGGTCAGAAATAATTTAGCTCAAAAAGTGCAACCTGAAAAGCGGAGTCTTGCGCGTAGCACTTACCCAAAATAAATCTTAAGTATCTATATAAATGTAAGGTCACGTTCCTTGTACTTTCCTCAAAATGAAGAAGAATATCGCAGCTTCTTCAAGTGAAAACAGAACTCGTTTCGTGACCAGTTACATTTTGGGCCCTCATCTTTGTTATTAAACATTAATGGTACGTTTGATTATTTATATTTCCTTCCACAAATTCTAAATACTGCTTCCAACGAATTTATTTCTTCATACCACACTGGGGTTTATGATTTTTAACCGACTTCGAAAAAGGAGGAGGTTCTCAATTCAAAGCGTATACTTTTTTTTTTTTTGTTTGTTCGCACATAACATCTGATCTACTGAACCGATTTGGACAATTTTTTTTTTAATCGATAGGAGATGGTGTAACTTAGGTACCATGTACTCATATGACGATATTTGTTCACTAGAAAAAAAGTTATGATCGAAAAACTAACATTTCATGTCGTTTAAAACAATATCTGCTGTCGTAAATCATTACTTCAATGAGCGACCCGATGGTCAAGTGGTTATGCTCGTCAGGTTGAAGTTCCTGATGGAATGAGATCGAGTCCAGGTCTGCAAGGGTTTTTTCGAATAGCTGTATGTTTTTTTTTTTTTTTAATGATTTTAATGATTGTAATGTCCTTGTGAGGGCCGTGGTGGCCCGATCGGTAAGGCATCGGACTCGTGTCCGGAGGGACCCGGGTTCGATCCCAGCCGATCAAAGATCCACCGCCTTGATTAATGGTGACTGGGAGGCGTTAAAAATGTCGTGGTCACAAAGTCCTCCAAGTGAAACGATACCTCTGGGGGTGCTGGGCCTAGGGTTTGCTCGACCCTAGGTTCTGGTTCAAAATTAAGAACAGAGCGCCCTTCAGGGCCCTATCCCGGTTAAACCACGAAGCTGTGGTAGGTACGGGGGACCCTGGAGGTGTGAAATGAAATGTAATGTCCTTGTGTAGGTTCATCCTCCCATGGGAATGTGCCCCATATTTTTTTATGGTACAAAATGACAGTTTTGGTCGGATCTTTGTTAAAATTGGCAATGGGGTCCTTCGATGCTGTAGAATTTTCTTATGGACGTTTGCGCCATTTTTGGGGGCTTTGAATCGATTGCGGAAATAAATGGTTTTTTATTTGCGGCACCTGTATTATTTTTTCAAAATTATATGCACAATCAATTATTATCTACTTATATTAAAAACTGAGTATCTTTCTAACTATCTTTCTTTCTAACTATCTTTATTTCTAACTATCTTTCTTTCTTTCTATCTTTCTTTCTATCTATGTCACGCTTCTTTCTCCTGAACGCCAATGAACTGAAAGTCGAACCAGGTACCGATAGATAGGTAATTTTTCAGGCTTCATTAGTTTCAATCTATATAATTATACGATTTTAATTAGCGAAGATATCAATTAATAAGTAGTCAAGTTTAAAGCGATTAAGCCTAATAAATGATTAAATATGAAATCCATTCTTGCAAACCGTCGTTGCTATGAAACAGTGATAACAATGACTAGGTGACCCGTGCGGAATTCCGCAAAAAAAAAAAAAAAACTCTAAACTTAAAATTTAATACGACAATTTTTATTGGCTTCATTTGCACAACATCGCCATCTACTGCCGTCGTTCTGACAACTTTTCAAAGAGATCAAAGACACGTTCACTTTTACAACTACTGCAAAAGTGGTACCCTATATTAAAATCAAATACCCAAGGCTACTACTAAACTAAATACTAACGTTATCGCAAAACTACCATAGTATTTTGAAACAATAAAAGTTACAATTAAGGTTTACCGAGCTAAGCCTTGGCTTGAAATGTCGCATTTAAAATTGATTTGAACAACAATGTAACGATTTTGACAGTTGAGCAAAAAATTTAACTTTTTCAAACTTCAATCGCTTATAAGTCGCTTAAACGTGGATTTTCGAGATTCTCGTTACGCGGCGCTAGCGGAGAAACGTTCTAAAGAACGCATTTTTTCTAATCTTTCGAATGAAATCAACATGGAGACGATACGACAACTATTTCGCTAGATAGAGTCAATTTTGTGCCCAAAAATTGAAGTTCGAATAAAAAACGAACCGACACTTTTTAGAGGGTGGGTCTAATTTTCGTCAATAGCCCGCGGGATAAGCTTCAAAATCATAAATTTTCATGCAATTCGATAAAGAAATGAGCGAGTTTCGACCGGGTATAGGATTCGGCTTAGAGAAATAATATATGGAGATAATGAGAATTTTGAATGAAGGCTTAACTAAATCAAACACGAAACTCATAAGCGGGCCACTTACGTAGAATTTTTATCGCTAGCTACTTGTAATATTTTGAAACATTCATTTGTTGAAAAGCCATTTACTTATATTAAAAACTGAGTGTCTATATCTGCTTTTTTTCTTTGAGCGAGCTGAACTTACTGAAACTCTCCTCACCATCTTGAAGGCGCGTAGCATCTCAATAATTCGAATGATTTTTTATATAGGAAAAAAGTAAAGGCGTGAAGAGCCTGTTAGCGAGCTGCCTTGGCGGGGAGTAGTTTCTTGAAAATTTCCTCACTATTTTAAAGGCATGAAGTGCCCGTGCAACGCCGGGCCACGTGCGTGGTATGTCTTGAAATCGAATGAACATCAAATTCTATCAAATAATATAACTTCAGAATGAGGTAAAAGTTAGAGAGGGAGGACGTTATGCATCAACATGCCGCAGGAAGCTAATCTAGCTGCCCTGGCTGCTAGTATTATGTTAATTTTTGTACCTATATAAAATTCTGTATTTTATACCTTGCATTTACGTCAAATTCAAGGTAAAATTAAAAGTCAAAAATTCTGAAGATGATAAATATATGTTAAAAATTAAAGTAACTATTTTTTAACCGACTTCGAAAAAGGAGGAGGTTCTCAATTCAAAGCGTATACTTTTTTTTTTGTTTGTTCGCACATAACATCTGATCTACTGAACCGATTTGGACAATTTTTTTTTTAATTGATAGGAGATGGTGTAACTTAGGTACCATGTACTCATATGACGATATTTGTTCACTAGAAAAAAAGTTATGATCGAAAAACTAACATTTCATGTCATTTAAAACAATATCTGCTATCGTAAATCCTTACTAGAATGAGCGACCCGATGGTCAAGTGGTTATGCGCTTCAGGTTAAAGTTCCTGATGGAATGAGATCGAGTCCAGGGCTGCAAGGATTTTTTAGAATAGCTGCATGTTTTTTTTTTTTTTAATGATTTTAATGATTGAAATGTCTTTATGCAGGTACATCCTCCCATGGGAATGTGCCCCATATTTTTTTATGGTACAAAATGACAGTTTTGGTCGGATCTTTGTTAAAATTGGCAATGGGGTTCTTCGATGCTGTAGAATTTTCTTATGGACGTTTGCGCTATTTTTGGGGGCTTTGAATCGATTGTGGCAATAAATGGTTTTTGATTTGCGGCAGCTATATTATTTTTTCAAAAATTATATACACAATCAAATATATTATGTTAATTTTTGTACCTTTATAAAATTCTGTATTTTATACCTTGCTTTTACGTCAAATTCAAGGTAAAATTAAAAGTCAAAAATTCTGAAGCTGTTAAATATATGTTAAAAATTAAAGTAACTATTTTTTGTGATTTTCATATTGGTTGTGACTAAAAAATATCATTACAAACAAATAAAATTTATCAAACACCATGAGTGTTGAGTTATTGGGAAAAATCTGCTATGTAATGTTTTTTGCACTGCGAGGGGGGGGGGGTGTATGAGCGATCATTAAAGTGACACACATTTTTAAAAAATAAGATTTTGATTTGTGGTGTTTGAAAAAAGCTAAAGAGTCCACTTTAGTTGAAAATTATTTTCCATGAAAAGCAAAAACTTGCACCAATTTTCCAAGTCTTACTCTAACTCCTTCTCCCACAATTCAAATTACTTACTTTTACTTTCAATTTTTAACCGACTTCAAAAAAGGAGGAGGTTCTCAATTTAAAGAGTATGTTTTTTTTGTCTGTTCGCACATAACATCTGATCTACTGAACGGATTTGGACGATTTTTTTTAAATCGATAGGAGATGGTTAACTTAGGTACCATGTATTCATATGACGATATTTGTTCACTAGAAAAAAAGTTATGATCGAAAAACTAAAATTTCATGTTATTTAAAAACAATATGTGCTATCGTAAATCCTTACTTCAATGAGCGACCCGATGGTCAAGTGGTTAAAAGCGTCGGTTTGAAGTTCCTGATGGAATGAGATCGAGTCCAGGTCTGCAAGTTTTTTGAACAGCTGCATGGTTTTTTAACTATATTTTGATTATTTTAAGTGCTTTTACACTAAAAAGAATGAAATAAAATATTTTTGGAAAAAAAAATAGAACCGACTTCAGTTGGAAATTGCTCTAAAAAGTAAAAAATAATTTTTTTCTTTGAACACCATCGAAACTACTTTTAAACATAAGTTTTGAAGTCGGCGCAAAAAAAAATGTATAGAATCATACGCAACTACAATTCAACTATAAATATAAATTTTAATGGATTCATTTTATTGATTACCACACATTCGTGAAATGGAACAAATATTCTGCTTTTAATTTTCAATGGTTTCTTTGAAAAAATGTTGGCAAAATATGGTTAAATATCATTTTACCTATTGTTTTTGCGCCGACTTCAAAACTTATGTTTAAAAGTAGTTTCGATGGTGTTCAAAGAAAAAAATTATTTTTTACTTTTTAGAGCAATTTCCAACTGAAGTCGGTTCTATTTTTTTTTTTTCCAAAAATATTTTATTATTTTTAAAATTGTTCTTATGATTTTTTGTGTCCGAACATCAAAGTAAATTCAGGAAATAAATTGACTTTTTACTTTTCGTTTGAAGTATCTAAAGAGCTCTTCAGCAGCTCACTGGCAGAAGCTGTGGAGCAGAAAAATCCTTGTCATACGCTAGGGTCCAAATCCTGACAAGGACATCGATGATATTGACTGTATACTACTTTTTCCGATCATGGTCAAGTGGTTTTAATCCCACTTTAAGCTGTAGGTCCTCTATTGATTCATAAGGACATTTCGTGCTCAAATTGTCCAGCCAAGCAAAGGTGAAGATGATAATCGGTCGTTTAGTTCTCAACCTGAGTACCTAACAGCTTCTTAAGAGCCACAATTTTTCTATTTATTGTCTTTTATTAAGAGGTCTCGTGAGTAATCAGTTTTATTTCATGATCCTGATAACATCTAAATAATATATAGTTAATCTATTTAAGCTTAACCAACTTACGCGGCTAGATGATGCGCCTTTTTACTTGGTTTCTGGTATCTTGATTACGAATACTTATTTCGGGTGCAAGAAACCTCTATTTGAAATATCAATTATATGAGCTTATAGATGAAAATGCATATAGCAAAACCAGTGAAGACGGACGATAAACAGCTTAAATATAAAAAATAAAGGATTAACGAAACAAGTTAAGAAAAAAATATGTAACAACATAAGTAGGAATGCAAACATAGTTCGAAAGCTTTCTTACAGGTACAATACGTAAGTAAGAAACGATTAGATCAGTGAAAAGACAAACCAATAAGATAAAGTAGAAAGAGGCAGTCTTAATTACTGTGAATCACAGAGAAAAGAACAAGAAAAAAATATTTTTTTCTATTGTTCGTTCAGTTATTCTTTTATTTTTATTATTTAAAATGTTTAATTTTTTTTCTTGATGCTTTTATCGAATGCATCCCTTCCGATAAAAGCATCCAGGAATTTGAACCATAAACTCTTTTTCATCCATAAGCGTCATCCCTGAGGTCAAATCTCTTGCATTAAAAAGGTGCTCTTTATAACCCCGAAAGACGTGCTTTCAATTAATGTAAAAGTTCGTGAACTATGACGTTGTTTAATCACCTTTTACGTTTAGCTGTCTTTTAGCAAAAATTTGCCTTTAAACTCCACGAACAGCTCAAAATTCCTAAAATTCCATTACCACGTGAAACACTCCGAAAATGCTATCGCCATATGAAACACTCAGCATTCGTTCAGTAGTATGAAAAACAAAGCCTTTGATTGGTCTGGAAGCACTTCCTATACTCAAAACATTTTCAATTTTCAATGAAAAATCAGTAGTTTTGCTAAGTAAATTACTGTTAGAGCTCCAAATCATGATTCAGACCATCTTCAGATGTTGCTCTAAAAGACAAAGTCGATTCTTCCGCCTGGAGACTAGACAAATGATTTGGTAGTTGAAGCACGACTCGTTGACTAGAAAAGCCTTGTCTTTCCAATAAAGGGTTTGAAGTTCTGCTTATTCTGTTGTAAAGATCGATGGTTTTTATAGATTGGATAGATCTTGAACTGATCACTAACACTAGCACGTACCACGGAACTCCCGAAAATTTCCCGATGACTACTTCACCATTCTTCTTACAGTGTGGTAGAGACAGATTGTTATCGTATTTCACGCTGATAAGAATTAATCACTGACACCAGCCGTTATTTGGTAGTGCCCATTTCTAAACGTTTCGGGCGAAAATGTGAAAATACTGTTTGATTTCCTCAAAAAAAAACCAGCTAACGTAAACTATAACCAAAACATAAAAATTTAATTAAATTTATCAAGTAAAACACTTCTAATTAGCACAGCTATTGTTCAATTCTTCCGTTGCCTTTTTTTTTCTTTAATTTCACACACGAGTACATTCAAAAAAAAGAAAATAACAGAAATTAACCAGGATTATGCTTATAAAAATCGACAACTGTTACATCATAAAAAAGCAGCATTGAAAAAAAATTGATATTTTAAGATTTTATGCTTCTTTCATTTCATTTTTCTTAAATACAGCGCTCATAAACTTTTATACATATCATGATTACTGATTGGTTTTTGTAACCAAAGTTAATTCTGTCATTAAAATTCAATCTTTTCTGTCAAATTAGAAAATTTTAAAGATGATTCAGTGTTGATTATACTGATTAACATGCCACCACTCACCAGTTCTATATATTTAATTCGTATCACTGTTGTCGAAAGGAGGAACATTAAATTCAAAATTCAAATTAATAGCTATTATGATTGTTCAAAATTTTGAGATGTGGCTGTATTATAGCTCATGAGAGATGTACTTTTAACTAGGATTACGGCGTACTAAGCAAAATGATCGACTCCGACTACGAATCCTAGAATTTTAGAGCCTTCAACTCTAACTCACACTCCACAACCAATCGCCCCAAGATCAGTCAGACTTCAACTCCACGGTCATTGTGGATTCGGAAGAGGGGGGAGCAATGATAGATTCCGATTCTTAGGATCTTTAAATCTTCGACTCCCGACTTCAACTCTGACTCCTTAACCGATTATTAAAATGGAACTGAATATTCTGGAACCGAAAATTAACTCGGAGGGGAAATACCAAACTCCAACTCTTAGAATTTCAAAATCTTTGAATCAACTCTGACTCCTTTACCGAAAAATCAATCTGATTTAGGTTGCTTAGCCCTGCTGTTAATATGTTAAAACTTGATCATTCATTGATCCCTGTGTTTACATCCTTTCGTTCCAAGTTCCCTTTATTTACTTTGGAAATACAATATATTTAGAGCATCTTAGAATATTTTAATACAATACCAAAATTCTTCTTCGTTTAATTGTTTTAATTAATAACTCAAATTGCGGTTGTTTGATATTCAATTCGCTAAAATTGTTCCCAAAAAGGAGCTCTGTTGGTCTTAAGTTGAAAGCAGTCTGGTTCGCATTTCAATTCCTTCAAATATCTACTTTATGGTATATTTATTTCCCTCCCTCGTTAAACCCTTTCACGTTAGAGTTAAATTGGTTTACTAGAGACTTTTTTTTTCTAAATCAATTTTCTATTACATTTTAAATTCACCTTACATTAATTAATTTTAAATTCACCTTACATTAAACACACCTTACATTAAATGTAAACAAAGACTAAAATATTGAACTAATAAAGAAATTGCTCGTTTAAGATTTCATTTACAAATTGAGCACAAAGGGTTCACTATTTCAGCATAACATTTAAGCAATTTATGTAACCATGAGATGCTATACATAATTTTACTTTTGTAGCACGGTTTATTTACTAATTGGTAACAATGAAAACAATACACTTAGCTAATGCATTCCAAATTCACTTTTTGAACATTTTATATCCAACGCAGAGTTGAATTCTAATTCCTTAAGTCTTTACAATTGAATGAAGATTTTACTTTGAAAATATTTTTTATTTGATTGATTGGATTGATATAACTTGCTTATATTTCTATAAAAGACATAACTGAATTTCTGGATAAAATCGTTTTAGACAACTACAGCATATTCAATAACGTATTGTTATTTGTAAAACTATCACATGCAAAAAAAGTAGCAGTGCTACCTGTAACTCTTTTTACTTACTGCAAAATCTAACAATTAAGTTGGTATAATAAATGTGGAACTCGTAGTTCTAAGGTCAGCATTTTAAAATAAAAAAATAATTTAAAAAAAATACAAAACTTTAAGATAAATACAAATTTTCAACTTAATACTAACAGAAACTTCAGGGCGGCAAAAATACTGAAAAGGCGCAATTTTTTTTTTTTTTTTTATTTTTTTTTTTTGTACCAGGCTGAAATCTTAAAGAAAACGTGTAAAAACCTTATGCAGTTTTCTATTCGTGAAATCTTAAGTCATTTTAATTATAAATAGCTTTAAATTATCTTTTTTTACACGACCTGGAGTTTTTTCTTTTAAATTTTAGTGCAAAGAAGTCAGTATATTTTTTTTTATTTACTGCAATGAAAAATATTTTCTCAAAACATATATCAACAATCCATACCAAATAAAAATGATAAAAAGATGAACATTTTCAGCAAAATTTAGATAACATGACTTGCAAAAGTATTCTTAATCTTACATTTCATTTAAAAATGTGCATTAAATGAGTTATTTTTAAAAGAGAATGCTCAGCTCTATTATAAGTCGCTTGCTCGTTTTCAAACAAAATCTCTTTAATAACCCTTTATGTCCCTAATTTATTTAGAAAATTTTGAAAATCAGTTGGGTCTAAATCCCCCTACGCCTTAGGACCCCTAAGAAAACTGTTTCCGATTGTAGGTACCATCTGTCAGCCTCTCAGCGAAGTACAAGGAGTGGTACTTAAAAGCTTCAGCATGATTCCAGATAAATAGGATTTAAAACACTAAATTAATATATGCGGGTTAAAAAAACCCAACTTAAACTAAATCTGTTCGTATTAATAAAATTACTTCAGTTTAGCTTTCCGAATGATTAATGCACATTAATTCCAATGCCTCCCCCCCCCGAAAAAAAGGAAATACAAAATTAAAAATAATTATACAAATCTCCAAAAGAAAGATCACTTAAAAAGGGCATAATTGCAAGGCGTTAACAGCAGCGAAGTCATTTACATCGCACAAAGCAAAACAAACATCCCCGTCCAAACAATAAGCCCGAAAAAAAGAAGCGCCTCGACACCAGCGAGACACAATCTATCATCCGTATTAAAATAAGGATCTTCAGCATGAGATGAAATGAGACGAGACACCCCTTTCAGCGTCCGACTTATTGATCGTCTCAAATTTGAGACGCGGCACACGTCATCTATTATCGCCGCAAGTGGCAATGACACTGCTAGCAGGTTGTGAAGATACCATGGGCCCGAAAGGTACGAGAAGGCTTGTTTTAGAGAGATGATATATATATAAAAAGAAGGCTGAGAGTGCATTTAAAAGAGTAAAAAGAAGTTTTTAAAACGCTTCAGAGAAACACCAGCTGACTCCATTTCACCGAGGATTTTAAATCATCTCTATTCGGTTGCAAGAGTTGTTATGCAATTCTTTGTTAGATGTTGTAAGAAATTGCTTTGATGCCTAAATACGTAAAACTAGAAACTTATTGTAGAGAACGAATTTTTGAAAAGGTACTCGTATATTTATTTACGATTTAAAGTAGAGGTAAAATATATAATTACTACAAAAGCATTTTTATGAACTATCAGTACTGTTTTAAATTTAAATCTCATATAACGGGAGGGGGGGGGGAGATCCAACATTTTTGGACCATCTCAAATTTGAGAGACGGCACACGTCATCTATTATCGTCACGAGTGGCAATGACGCTGCTAGCGGGTTGTGAAGATACCATGGGCCCGAAAAGTATGGAAGGTTTGGTCGAGAAGGCTTGTTTTAGTGAGATGATATATACATATAAAAAGAAGGCTGAGAGTGCATTCAAAAGAGTGAAAAGGAGTTTTTAAAACGCTTCAGAGAAACGCCAGCTGACTCAATTTCACCACGGATTTTAAATTATCTCCGTTTGAGTGTAAGTGCTGTTCAGCTATTCAGATGATGTAAGGGATTGTTTTGCTGCCTTATATATGTAAAGCCAGAAACTTATTGTAAATAACAAACTTTAAAAAATTCTTTGCATGTTTATTTGCAATTTATTGTAGGGATAAAATACATGATTACTGCAAAAGCATTTTGTAAAACTATCAAAAATGTGAATTCAATGCCTTTGCACTTGAAAAAATAAAAATAATTAAACTAACGGAAAAAGCACAAATTTACTGAAAAACTGCATACACTCGTTTTAGAGTTACAAGAAACCTCCTTTTTTAACGCCAAAGACGTGAGCTTATAGATGGAAAAGCATCCAATAAAAGTTGTTGAAATTTAATCTCAATTTATTTATTACCTTTAGTAGGGAACAACTTCTTTTTAGGAGGGGAGGGGTATGATAAGTCAAAGTTTCAATTTAAAGCTGCTGTAATAAAGAGAAAATGACCATCATAAATTGGTGATAACTGGGAGACATGTCACTGAATTCAGCATCGAAAATAAGCTAGGAAATCCAATGCCGGCTTAGTAATATTTTGCGAGCTTTCCATATAATCCCAAATTCAATAACCGGTGAGATTTCTACCTATAATCTCGGTAAAACTATAATTCGACATTTACTCACAGCAAACTAAGAGCTGTAGCCATTTAAAGTTAAATGTAGTGCAACATTTTCGTTCTGTCTGCTCTAAAATACATCGTATTCTTTTTCGCTTTAACTTTATAACTTTTTGACATTATCTTATACTTAATACTGCAACTGTAATTTTTGAATGATCGATTTTCACAAAATTTATAATTTTAACCTGAACATAACTTTTAAAATAACATACATACATAACTTTTAACTTATTACTATTACTTATATTTTCGTGCGATAATTTCTTATGAAAAAAAAATCTAAACAGGCAGATTAAAATTTCTTCTACGTGAAACTTTTATGAACATGGAGTAATTACCAACAGAGCATAAATATTTACAAAAGAATACTTCAAAATTTTAAGAAAAAAAAACAATACTGCAAATCTTGAGTTCAGTACTTGCTTGCGAATGCTTAACCCTTTCAGTACCAATATTTTTTTCTGATTGTAAAATTTCTAGGAATCTGGGGAAGTTTTCGGTAGGACAAGTGTCCTATTGTTCTATCTAACCATTTTATCGCGACACATTTATCCCAGTGGCATTGAAAAAGAGACTGAAAATACAATGAAAAACTAAATAACTTTTTATTGGATCAATTTTATAGAGTCATTGCCTGCGGGACATATATGTCCCGGTGGTGCCGAAAGGGTTAAATTTGTCCCTCAAAATTTCTTTCGTTTTATTTATTTGTTTCTTTTTCTATCATTTTTAATTTATTTTTTCTTACAAAATGCTCCGGTGCTATTTCTTTAATTTTTTTGAAATTAATGAACGAGGATAATATCTCCCCCTTCTAGTTTTCTAACAGCAACAATTTTAAGTAAACCGGCAAATTTTAATCGAATCATGTAATGTGATTAGGCGGTTCCATATCCTGCTCGCCTCGTGTGCCAAACGGTTCCTTACTTTTAGAAAATCTTTAATAGGCCTTCAAAAAAAATGTTGTGAATAATTGTCACAAGAAAATATTTTACTGGGTTTTTTTTCTTTTTTTGAGAATTATGTTGACCTGCACAAATACATAACTGCAATTATCTATGGTATATTTATTTATAGTGCTATAATTATTTAAGAAATTTATGTAATGAACTATTGTTTATCTTATATTTTATAAATTTTCGCCTCCCTTGCTTGAACGAAATCCGTGCAGTACAGTGACGACATATTTTCACAGTTATGCACTGCAATACAGAAGATCAGTATTATAACAGCTAAAAATATATTTCAAAAACACTATATGATATGAAAAAAATCAACGCTAGAAAATTTCGCACGACATGATATTAATGTCAATGGCAGTGAAAGTACACAAAATATTGTGAATTTGCAAGAATGAAATACTTTTAACTCCTCTGTACTTACATTAAATACCGGAATCAAAATTATTTAGGCAATTCAACAGAGAGACACTTCAAAAAGCACTCATTTACGCAGTTAACATTTGAAAATTAATTGAAAATCTTACTAACCTTTTATTTGCATAGCACATATTACATAAGAAATCGTTAAACTCTAAAAGCAGCTTCTTATGCAAATTACATTTTTTCGCGAAAACTGAAGACAAATAAATTACCAAAAAGTGTTCTTCTTCCTCCAACAAAGACCATTATGCATCTTCCAGAAAAGGAATGTCAAGAACTAAGACTTAATTTAAAGTTCTTTGGTTGAGCGAAACTTCTACATTTTCTTCTCTTGATATTCAGTGCTAAATAAAGTGACCTTAATTTAAGCTGCACCTCAGAACTTTCGGTTTTCGTTTAAATGTTAACCTCAGTCGCTGCTCTTGAAAGTACCAGTTCAATCTCTGAAAGATTAAATTAACTTATTATTTTCAGTACATTATCCATCAACGTTAAAAAGACATGTTATGCTTCTGGACTAAAAACCTAGTTTTATGAACGAAGCAGTGCCACTACTAGGAATACTCCAGGGGAATATGGGGCGAAGTGAGGAAATTAAAAATGAACGAATTGGAAGTTTGTTTTGAAAATTGCAGAACACAGAAAGAGAACAATGTATTTTTTTAAAAGAACACATTAAAATTTTATCTTTCACTTTTGGTTAATTTTACATTCAAATAAAAGTGGAAAATTATCCGTTTACCCAATTCAGGAGACAAAATGCTGATTTTCCACTATTTATTAAAATATTTTTCTAATGCAATATTTTCTACTTGATTATGAAAAATACTTTTATTCAACCAATGAATGAATTAATGGATAAGCAAATAAGACAATAATTGTATCGATAAATAAATGAATTAGTTCAGGATGCTTAATAAATAAAAAAAAGAGATGAATAAATGAACAAAAATGGGGATAAATGAATGAATTAATGAATGAATACGCAAGTGGTTTGTAACCCCATAATGACCCATAAATGAATGTATAAATAAATAAAGAAACCCATTTCCTTTGCACAGCATACACTTGACAAATTTAATTAAACATCTTGATCTTTAGAGGTATCTTCCCCATGTAGCACAAAAAACGTTTTATAAACGTTTTTAATCCGTTATCACAACGTTAATAACCATTTTACAACCTTTAAAAAACGAATTGTGCTACTTGGTTACATTATAAGAAAAGTTACCTAGAGCTCAGCCATGACAACCTGACACTGCAGTTTCGTCCTTGCTAGGAACTCTAGTCAGTGACCGAACTGGAGGTAGATATCCTCTTGTTGAACCCAAGACTATTCCTGACTGATGAGTTCCTAACAAGGACGAAACGGCAACCTCAGGATGTCATAACCGATCTGTAAGTGAACTTGCTAAAAGTTTTGCTTTTGCCCGGGCTCATGTGTGGTAACTTAATGTATAGTATCTTACATTATATGTGTTTGAAAAGTAAAGCAACGTTGTTGAGGTATAATTTTCATTGCAAAAACTTTATATACGTCAAATTGTTACCTCATAACAATGCACCAAATAAAAAATGAATTTGTAAAATACAGCACACCTAGTAGAACATTTTGATAATTCGAAGTGTTACAAATTTCTTAGAAGTTTTCTAGTGTTATACTTTTAATGCAATCAGCCTCATTTTTTTATTTAAATATTTATTTTTTAATTATTTGTGTTTCTTTCTTTGCTTGCAACAAGAGCTTCTTGTCAAGTCCAACACTATAAGTAATGAAAAAATTATTTTATTAATATAAAATCAATTCAAACAGAAATCAAAAGTGTATAACTTTAAGATTCTGTACACATTAGTTTGAGCATTTTCAATTTAAAAACTTTCGCAGAAGTAAGAACCCAGGCACACAAAACCCAATATGCGCTTAATATTTATTCTTAAAATATGTCTGGATCATCCAATCGATTTTCTTCTAAAAATCTGACTTATATATTTATTCTCCCATTCTTTAAGCTAACACTTCAGGAAATTTAATCCGATTTTCCCATTTTTCGCTATTTATTCACTCAATAGAATCATTTTTCCATTTGACAATAGATCGTTTTATTTTAGGAAAGACAAAGCGACCATTTCTCAGAATTATTTAAAAGAATTCTGGAAAGGTTGATTGAATAAGCTGCTCTGATTTCGATGTAGCAACGTGTTTTAATCAATTCTGATATTTCTGAGCGTTAAGTGTTGCGATGATTTTAATTATGAAATTCATCTCAGGGGAACTCCGTCATACTAAACAAAAGATTTGCTTGCATTGTTCAGCGTGAATTATGTATTAGCAAAATAAATTGCTCGTGAGGATAAATGAAGTGACATTTGTTCGAAAACGTTCACTTTATGAAGGTTTCCGTTGGTAAGTTCATATTTGAAGGTGAAAAAGCAGGTTGAAGTTTTAAAGTTTACCGATGGTTTTAAGACTTTTGTAGATTAATTGTTCCACTGAAAAGTTTCAATTTTTTTTCCTGTTCGAACACTTTTCTTGATGGAGCAATTTCGTATAAGTCAGAAAGGATTTGACGCAGTTATCCGTAATTGTTTTAGTTTTGTACAGCTATGGAAAGAAACCTAAACACTCGTAATCATGCTGCTATTCTACATACTACGAAAGAAAGTGTCAATATTGGAGCGGACTGAAATCTTCCGTAAAAAGTCAAACTTTCTAACCATTTTACTTTGTAGTAAATATTTTGCTTTTACTTATTACTTTTACTTTACACATAGCTCCTTGCCAAAGTTTTATTTCAACAATTCATTTTTTTTTTTAATTTTGGAAACCCACATTTGCTACTATATGATTAAGTTTTTGAGGGGCAAATGGAAGCATGCGTGCAAAGTTTCATTGCAGAGAGCATACTGCCCGGTTAGTCAATGAAAAACGATTTCGGAAGAGCGCAGGTACCGCCATTGCATGTAAAATGCTTTTATAATTTTAACTATTGTCTGAAATAGCTTCGGCCATTTAAGACCGTTGTAGGGGGGGGGGCTGCACAATAGCCAAGTGCTTTTTCCATTAACAAGCTCTACAGCTGTGTTTAGCTTTCACCTTTTCAAGGCGGAAAAATTTCTGCTATTTATATTTCAATTATTTTAATATTCATGCAACTCACAATTATTCTTTATTTTTAAGCTTTCAACAATATCCCGAATTGTGCAATAAGATACTTCAGGAAACACATCGAAAGAAGTACACATATGTGTACGCCAAACACGTGTTTTTGTGTCAGAACTGCAGTTATCATAAATTAAGTTCAGTTCTGGAAACACAATAAAAATTTCGTGTTTCTGGTTGTATTAAATACCATTTGTCATAATATTCCGACACATTGCAGCTTTATCGATCTCTACAAATAAAAAATCAACCATAATATGAATAAAGGGTAGGGGGGGGACTGTGTTATTGACACATGGCGTAGTATCCATATCACTCCCATTGTACTCGAATAAATATTGACAACAGCGTTACGAATTTTTATATTAAATTGGTTTAATGCGAAGGATATCATTTGTAAGAAAAACAAGTTCGCTCCCGATTCATCGATTTTGCTCGAAAACCCGAAGTTTATTTAAACTGCATCGGGAACTAACACTTCGCGTAAACTTTAATCTGATTTGTCGTTTTTCGCTATTTATTTTCCGGGGCGAATTATTGGATCCGTTACCAATCGATTGTTTTGTTTACGAATGAGAAATCTGAATTTGCTCCGCTGCTTCTGGCAGAGAAATAAAACGAGAAAATCGTTTTCACCATTGTGAGATGAGGCTCCGGGGAACAATTGGAAATTATAATTGTATGATACAAATTCTTGTAAGTTGAAGAAAGAGCGTAACATGCGTTGCTCATTAACTTTCGAATATCTTTGTTGCAAATTTCGTAATGCGGTGTATTGCATGTTCGTAATGCGAGTTTTAGATTTCTGAGAAGTTTTAGAAGAATTTCCTGTATATACGAAACATTCCCATTGTGAGGTTTATAAATAAGGTACATTTAACGGCAATTTGTTTCATAAAAAGTGATTATTTTGTACTCAATTTCACATGAAAAGTATACACTAAGAATTCGGCATAATCTTTAAATTAACTATTTCGTAAAATATCTCGTGAAATCTTTGAAATTCGCTAGTATTAGCCTAAGCATTTTCCAGGCATGAGGATGTTGTATGATTGTGTAGGATATATGTAAATTACTTTGATAAATTTGACTATATTAACTGAAATTTAATTCGATTTGTTGTTTTAAAATACCTGGAGCATAATAAACTTATGTTGTTCAATAACCCTTAGTAAACGCATTGTTTCTGTAGGCCAGTCCCACCTATGTTTGTACATAAAATTTCCAATTTGATAAAACTGGACAGGAGAATGTGGCACAATATGATGATAGAGACCTGTAATAAATGTGGGATCATGCGGTCTCTTGATTATATCCCAGGAAATACACTGTAAAAAACAACGGTTGCTTTTACAGTATAATACTGGCAGCCGAAGTTCCAATTTAAAACAGTAAAATGCACAGTAATAAACTGTAAAACTAGCAATTTTACAGTTTCTTACTGTAAAGTTAGCAATTTTAGTTTATTGCCGTAAAATTTAGCAGTATTATACTGTAAAAACAACAGTATAATACTGGCAGCAGAGGTTCCAGTTCAAAACTGTAAAATGCACAGTAATAAACTGTAAAGTTAGCAATTTTACAGTTTATTGCTGTAAAATTAGCAATTTTATAGTTTCGTACTATAAAATGAGAAATTTAACAGTTTATTACTGTAAATTTAGCAATTTTTACAGTTTATTACTATAAAATTAGCTGCATTATACTGTAAAAACAACATTCATTTTTTACAGTGTACGGTACAAAGTTTTGTTCGTGGAAATTTTTGATTTTTCTCTTTAAATTTTTGGTCTTTTTGATCTCAAAGTCTACAAACTATTTTCAGAATTCGCTTCGTACAACCACAGCTGTTTCTGCTACTGAATAAGAAATACTTGAGCACTAAACAATAAGTCACCGCCTCTATAGCCAGGGCTGAGGCAGGAGCTCATGCAATATACCGCCTGGATGGAATAACCAAGCTGGCGGAATATTGCATAATCAACTCAATGCTTAATGCCCTAGCTCTGCCTTAAATTTACGAGTTGTTCCGTACACTGTAAAAATAGATGTTGCTTTTACAGTATAATAGAGATAATTTTATAGTAATAAACCGAAAAAATTGCTAATTTTACTGTACTAAACTATAAAAGTGCCAATTTTACTCCAACAAGCTGTAAAATTGCTAGATTTACAGTTTATTACCTCGCATTTACTAGCGTTAAAACTTGAACTTCTGCTGTCAGTATTATATGGTTGCTTTTACAGCATAATACAGCTAAATTTTACGGCAATAAACTGTAAAATTGCTAGTTTTAGTTTATTACTCTGCATTTTACAATTTAAATTGGAACCTCGGCTGCCAGAAAAAAATGTAAAAACAACAGTTTATTTTTTGCTGTGTACCATTACTGCGGGTTCTCGTTTATATGCTTATTTTTTATCATCTACCAGTTTTTTGGCACTCTTATGTTCTGTAAAACTATATCTGCCTCCAGCTCGGTGTGCTCTTATTCCAGACTGATGAGTTCACAATAGGATGAAACTGCAGTTCAGGAAGAAATAACGAAGTTGGCGGTACACTGCATGCAAGAGACTCTTGGTTTGAGAGACAGTCGCAATGAATAACTCCATAACTAAAACAACTAATTAGATTTTTTTACTACTACCTGTACTATTCCAAATCATACATTGTCTGTGATGATTAACCATAATCGATTTTTATTCAAGTATCTAAGAGACAAAAATTAATCGCCATCGGAACACAACCTTGGAATAGATTATTACCGATGAGCCAAATAGCTTCTCCAATTGTGGGCTTTCCGTATAGAGATATACATTTAACGAATTATGGCGATAATGCAGTAGATACAGGAACTCATTTCTGTCGCTGCTGCAGCCAATCTCTTGGCGTTTGGCGCCGAGCCAAAGAAATATCGCATATGACGGAGTAAGACAAGAAGAAGCAAAAGAGCAGAGAAATCGAAAAGCGATGACGTATGATTTGCTTCATATTTTTTCTGCCCTGCTGAGGGAGCTACTGTGTTTTCAAATCAAGTGGAGCTTAAAAGCATTTCTCAAATGATTTTAACTCCAGATCTCTTGTTAGAAATAAACTCTTGTCTCATTGATGACCAAGTTATTTGAAATAAAAAGCTTGTAAACTACTTGAAACTAGAGAGATTTTCAAATTTTGCTTAGAAATAATTTTTAGTTGAGTTATATGATATATTTTATACGTTTAAGTTTCAATTTTTGCTTTTCAAATGAATGGGTCACGGCAGTGTTTGAATAAAACAAAGACGTAAGATTAGTCATTAATAAAGCCACAACTTCATTTTTTTTCTTTTTTTTTAATATTTTAAGAAAATAGTGCAGCTGAAATTAGCATGTATGTTATAAATAAAGGAAAACAACATAAAGCAAAAATTTTATCAAAAAAACTTGGGTAGTTTAATCAGTAGAACCTCCAAATGTTTTACTTTGGCTATTATTAAAATGAAACTTTACTGTACAATTAAATAAAATCCCATCAAGTACGCAACAATTGCAGATACAAAACGCAACAAAATGAAAGATGATAGAGAAATTCATGTACGATTTCGTTTTCAAAGTAAAAATAAAATATGCCAAGTATTAACCTTTGACGACTTCTAAACCATAAGTAAGTTTTGCATGCGAAAAATCTCAAATGTTTAATGAATAGTTGTTGACTTAGGTAACGGACAGTATTTTTAATGTGTTAGTCCATCGGCTCGTAGTGACAACTGACTAAATCTGGAATTTTGTCTAAATCCTTGAACAAGGCCGCCGAGAGCTAAGGCTATCACTTTGGTCTCCTTTTGGTCACTTTGGTCCCACCCCTCCCCCCAAACATCTTGTCAAATTTATATTATTCGAATTTCTGTGGCTCCGTCAAGGGACGGGCCCCAAGCGTCCGACAAAGCTGACATGACCTCTCAACGCCCCTGTCGTTACCCTTAAAATCATGCCGTCTGGTTGTTAGACAAAATTTCATTTAATTCTAAACATTTTTCTCGAGTTTTTCTCCAACACAACAATTACTTTGTTTACTTAAAAAATTCTTCCTCTCCGTATTTTATTACTGCACTTTGCTCATGGTGTGTAATTTTCACACCCGACTAAAATCCATTAGCTGCATCCGAACCTATTGCACCATTTTCTATAATTCACTAAATCCTGCTCTGTTGTAAGCTGCCCTGCATTTCCTAAGTTTGCAGATTGAAGAGGGCTCAAATCAGCCGTAGGAGCACGAATAATTGTTGAGCTAGCTAATAATTATCCCAGAACAATATTGACCAATGTTCATCCCCTTGACTGGATTCTGCGTCATTCTAAACGAACTGGAAGTTCGGACGCCTCTGACCTTACCAAATACATTCAGGAGACAGAGAGAGAGAGGTTCCCGCCCCCCGCTCATACTTTCGACATCAGCTGGCTTCCATGTTCAGCTTAATTGCACCGCCCTCTATTTTAAGCTCTTGCACTAATTTCCTTCTGCAGTGTGTATTGTTCTGAAAAATCAGGAGTAGATAGGAATATGTGTTGTGTTCAAGTTCGATGCATTGATGGATTTTTGAATTGTTATTTGATAAATGATTTTTCTTCGCTACGGTAAACACGAGATATTTTGTTACAATATCTTAAAACCTTTTAAAAGAAAAAAAAATGTAAGAATTAAATAAATACCTTTGTGCTTGAAAAGTAATAGAATATAAAACGACGCAATTATGCACAAATAAAGCAGGAAAGCTGCATGCATGTGTTTCGGAATCATAAAGAATTCCTCTTCAACACGAAGAAAGTGAGCTTATGGATGAAAAGGTATCCCGCCCCCCCCCCCCTTTTTTTCCATGAGTTTTTTAAAACAGTGAGAAAGTGAAAATTGTTAAATTAACATCATCGTTGAATCGCAAGTTTTTGTTATAGGAAACATTTAACGGAAAAATGAAAACTTTTCAACGCTAATTAACCTTGGGCTTTTGCACAGTCCTTGAAAAAGTACACATGTGAAACTATATGCATTTATTTATTTATTTTTATTGAATTACTTTTATTTATTTGTTTATTTACTTAGATCAACGCACCTTCCTCAACAAAATCTTCTAAAATGTCCAATAAAAACTGCTAATTAATGAGTGGCGATTCTTATAGTACTTTTTGAACTTCTCAAACGTTTGCAAAAAAAATGGCAGATTCTGCAATTTTTAAAGTAATTACTTTATGAAAGATATAAAAGAAAAACAAAAAAGAAACAAACCTAAACAGATCAATCTTCTCTAACATCATTAGCCATCCTGGAAAAGAAAACCAGATTTCTGTAAATCTCGCTTTTTTGCAGCAGTACTCTTTCTGCAGGGAAGCAATCTTCAAGAATTTCCTCAGAAAAGCGCTGCTAACTAGATCACTCTGTGGGGATTTGAATAAAATTCTTTAAAAGATCTCAACCACTTAAAAAAAAGAACATAAACGGATCAGAATTTTGAATTGAATTCAGAAAGTTCAAGTGCTCCAATGCCACATATAAGCAACTCATTGTGTCTAGTGAGATAGGGAAACCCTATTCTAAGCATCTTCTCGATATCCTTTCTCGACTTTCCATTGACGAAATAAGATTACCTAGCCATTCCTAGCCTTTTCTAGATTTCCTTCCTCATCAAACGCGCCCATTAAAAGGAATTTCGGTCGAATTTCGTATACAGAGATTAAAACCTTCACGGTTAGTTTAATCTTAAAAAGGGTTAAGTGAAAAGGGTGCGTTTGCTCAGAACGCTCCACTAAGTAAATAGTTGATATAAAGCTGCCCATCCTTCCATTTTCCACTTTCGTTTTGCTTCTTTGTGTGTTTTCCCGTATATATTTCAACATTTTTTTCTTGTATGTGTTACCTGTCATCGAGCAAATGCTGCTCTAAATTTTCTGAAGGGTTTCGCATATGCGCGTCTGCTGCTATTCCTTTCTTTATATTTTCCACCCATCAACATGAACTCCGAAAGATTACTTCTGCATTTCTTCCTTTTAAAGACATTAGTTAGAAAGATTTTGATGGTTGAAAACCTTTAATTTTGAAGATTGGCAGGCTTAAAACGAAATTTAGCTGAACTTTTGACGCAGAAAATTCGATAACATTGCGCTATTTTGAAGTTTTAGCAACCTGTCTTTACAGACTACTAATATTCTTTATTAAAAGTTCTTCTTTTCAAAAATTCTGTTTAAAAGTATTTTTTAAGTGAGAAGAAGATTCCCGATTGGAAATGGCATGCAACGCATTCGTTTTTAAACTCTCTGTTATAGAAAGTTGCACGTTTGAATAATTCAGTGACAAAAACGAGTAACTGCTCAAAATTTGTTCAGAAAAAACATGACGCCTTTCTTCCATGGAACTAACAGCTCTCCAGTATTATCATTTATACAGTCGCATAATTATGAATGAAGTTTATAGTCACCTACTTTACGTTAATAAAAATTTATTTGCATATTTACTCTTTGGGATTCCAAGTCCTGGCAATTTTTTTCGTGGTATTGTACTACATCATTAATTTGAGCTGGACTTCGAGGCTCAGCTCTATTGTCTGATTTTCTTAGTTAAAATCTTCCGCGTATTTACGCATGCGTCAGGTCTTCTCTGATCTTACCAAAATAGGGGTGATTGGTAAGATATCAATAAGGGGACGAATAATAAGAAGCATTTTGAACCGTATCAAACAACGCAGAACGATGCTAATTTCAAATACGTAGTTTAGTTGAATGTGTCAAAAGGATAGCAGATGAAAGTTTTAACTTGAAAACTTCAGAAAGTTCCCACTCACAACCCATCACCCCTTTTTTAAGTGGAATGGTTCCCGCGTGCTAGGCGCGGTATTCATGGACGGACAGTACCTAAATTTATTCTTTAGTTTTTAGATAAGAGCACAATATGTTTAATTCGATTAAATTCTGCATTAAAAGCCAAAATTAGCCCCAATTTATAAGCTAAAACAAAAAAAAAGTGAAATTCTGAATGAAGAAAATGATGAATTTAGTGCACTTGCCTTGTTATTTCATGGTTATTTGAAAACTTAAAGTAAAATTTTATTTGACACAATGCTCTCTCCTTCACAATATTAAACAATTCTTTAATAACTTGTTATTTTATATAATACGGAGATCTGTCAATACTGGAAGACACTTTCATTTCAAACAAACTGTATTTTCT
This sequence comes from Uloborus plumipes, assembly GCA_038373865.1. NCBI lineage: Eukaryota > Metazoa > Arthropoda > Arachnida > Araneae > Uloboridae > Uloborus > Uloborus plumipes. The sequence continues at coordinate 21,191 of JAXGGA010001377.1, read as the reverse complement.
ACGGATTTTGTGATGTTTTACTTTTATCATTAATGCATTTAATTATGAATAAGCTTCAGGTTTACCTTGTCCATAACACACTTTAAACATTTTTCCTTCACTTCAATAAACTTTTATTCTATTTTCCTCGTGATATTTTAAAATAAATGCCACATTTTTTTTTATTTCTCACTAAAATTAATACTTTACGTCTCCACACGATAACATTTATTATTTAACTTTGTTTTTTAGACTTTGTGTTTAAAATTCGTAACTAAGTTTTTCAATTAAATTTTCAGGCGAAATTGCATCCATTTTGTTAAGAACCTTTCTTTCTTTCTTTCTTTCTTTCTTTTTGATGTGCTACAAGGGGTACTTAATATTTTCATATACATTTCATGGGTAAATAACAAAATCAGTATATTTTTGGCTATACATAGTTGAAAGTATACATTAAATTTTAATCTAAACTGTATTTTTCATGAAAGTTCGTATCAAAGTTTTGAAGCTTGTTTAATTAAAAAATAACTTTTAATTATCTTCACTGAAAAGTTTATCTTGAAAAATGTATTCCTCTTTTGTTTGATGTTACTATTGCTGTTCCCAAACTTTATGGAACTTCAAAAAGTTTGAAGGTTATTCAAGTAACGAAATTTCTCTTGAGAAAAATGAAGACGAATATCAAAGCCCTCCCCATTTATGGTTTTCTCCACTATTTAAAATAACATGAAAAGACAAAATATTTTGAGATAGCTCAAAATAAGGAGTTTTCATGCAACTTAGACCAAATATGGAAACAAGTATTATGATTGCCATAGAGTTCTAAAAATTTAGAATGTTGCCCACTTGGAAATCCTTAATTTTCAACTACGATAAATTCAGTACCTCTCCAATGTAATCTTATTATACACTCTAGCTTTAATAACTAAATCAAACATTAATATGAATATTTAAACATGAGGCACTGCAGTTGTAGTGACAAGCAATTTTTTTGGTGTGTTCGAATAGAGCAACCAGTTAATGTTAACGGTTGACGTTTGAGCAAGTCTGATTAGTCCGGTGAGTGTCCATTAAATGTTTTCACTTATAATATGCTAACTGCTAACTGGCATGAATTCTGAATAGGGCAGCTAGATCATGGCCTACGGCCACCGCCTTTTAGTTGCTCCTAAACGACTAAAATTATCTTACAATGTAAAGTATGAATGTTGTTTTTACATTACAATACAGCTAATTTTATAATACTTTTACAGTAATAAACCGTAAAAGTGCTTAATTGTACAGTAGTAAACTGTAAAACTGCTAGTTTACAATAATAAACAGTAAAATTGCTAGTTTTACGGTTTATTACTGTACATTTTACAATTGTAAACGGGAACCTCTGCTGTCAGTATTACACTGTTGTTTTTACAGAATAATACAGCTAATTTTCCGATAACAAACTGTAAAATTGCTAATTTTATGATAATAAACTGTAGAATTTCCTGTTTTACAGTTTATTACTGTGCATTTTACAGTTTTAAACTGGAACCTCTGCTTCCAGGGTTATACTGTAAAAACAACAGTTACTTTTTTGCAGTGTAGCTAATGGCTAAAGCTGTAAAGTATGACTACATGGGACTCAAAAAACTGCTTGGTCTAGGGCCTACGGATATCTTAATCGGGTCCCGAATCAGTAAGCTGCTAGAACACTCCTGGTCACCGGTGAGCTTGAATTAAACAGTTTGCTTTATGAGAACAAGCTCTTTAAAATAAAGCAGAATATGGAATAGTTTTAAATTCATCCTAATAGACAAACACCAACACAGAATCATTACATTTAACAGTTTTATGTATTTCTTTCAACGTACTCCGTTTTCCCCCCAGCCCCCCCAAAAAACTACTTTATCAAACAAAATTGTCTTCTTGTAGTGCAAGCAAATTGAACTCCATTTTTCAGGCATCATTTGTTGCACAACAATGGCTCTGATCACTTTTGATGGAGAGCGTTAATCTTCCGTCTCATTTCCCAAAAGGGAGAACTGGAATTTTCGGAAAGTTTGAAAAGATCCTTTGCGCCATTTTGCAGCAACCTCGTTCAACACCACACCTGAATGGAGGAAACAAAATAATTTCTGGTAACGAAGCACTTTCCTACTTCAACCCCCTTCCCCTCGACTGACGGAATGGGATTATGCCGCTAGGGCCCTCTCCCTGTCTAATTTCCATCCAAATTAAGGGCACTGAATTTGTTATGAAGGGATTAGAAACTCTTCGGTTAGTTTAATCTAGAAGAAGATTAAGAGGAAGTGCCATGGTTTACTCTCTCTCTCCCCACACGTTTCAATAAGTAAATTGTTGGCAGTTGTTGGTTCCAAAGTCTTTGTCCGCGGGCTATCAAGTTTTTGTTAACTATTAAGGGCAGCTATGAAAACGGTAATTCTATAGTTCAGCCTTATTATATTCATTCAGGGGTTGCTGGATGGATTATTAAGTTTCTCCTTTTAACAAGCGTTAGTATTAAAATTATTTTTCAAAAATTTTGCGTAAAAGTTTTACAATAGATGTTAAACCATGGAAACAATTTATTCTGTTAAAGAAATATTTGTTGAGTTTTTAACTACATGTTTTGCTGTCAATTAGCATTTTGTGACAAAAGCTTAAATTTGAATTGAAAAAATCGAATGTATCATACTATCTGCCCACCGATGAGATGAAAAGGTGAATTTCCTGTTTAGAGGGGGAAATGAACGAACCTATTAGTTTTCAGGAAAATCAGTTTGTCACACGTGTGCGTTAGCCTACAAGTTGAGCAGAGTCACATTAAAAAAAGAAAGAAACACGAGCATCATTTTTTTCTTTTTTCAACTTATTCAGATAGAAGCGTCTTAACTGCTCGCTTGCTATTTCCATGCCAAACGCGGTCAGACAGTATACGCATGCAACAAAAGGACCGTTTCATTACTTCATTGGTCTGGTGTATACTATGAGTTATCTTGGCGAGGGGCGCGTCCCGCGTCCCTAGATATTTGTTTTTATATTTATTTTGGGTTTATCTATAACTTTAATGGTTACTTGTGTGTTTATTATTGCCTTATTTCCAACTCATTGTGATTTATACCCAAATAATTTACTTATTTTAATGTATTTCTCATACATAAATATGAACTTGCACATATATTAGCTGCTTTTCACGACTAAATGGTTTACTTTTTTCGCAATTTTCTTTTTGTGTCATTCACCTTTTATGCTTAGCATCCCTCGCTCGGTGGCAGCTTAAATGTATTCGGCTGTGGGATAAAAATTGTTTCAATATCTACATCTCTCTATTTCAATTTACCTAATCTGTATATCTTATCTATCTTCATATTTATCTAATCCTTCTCTATTTATCAATCGATAATGCTATCTACCTGCATATATTTGCGTCTTTCTATCTCTGCATTTAGACATTTTTCTCTTACTGTCTATACTTATCGCTCATCTATCCATAATAAATATCAATCTCAAAAAAAACGCATTTTCTATGTATATTTCTATAGCTATCAATCTGTGTATCTGTATATACATCTCTATATTTATCTGACTATCCGTATTTATCAAGCTATCTATATTTCCATATTTATCTCTCAATTTTTGACTTAAAGAAGCTTTTTATCATATTTTTATTATTTTATGCATTTGTTAATTGATAGTTTTTTTAAAAAATAAAAATATTTTAACTGCACTATACCTCAATATAGATATAAATAATACATTTTGACTTCGTTCATAAGCTTACAATGCTTCTGTTTTTAATGCATGTTTACCCATAAAATCAAATTTTTTTTTTATTTATTTTTTTACTTGTGTATTTGTTTATTTTAATTTTATTTGATTATTTTTATGCATTAAGTCAATTACCGAATTATTGGACCAATATTTCAGTCTTGACAGCTTTCGGTGTTTTTTAACACTTTCATGGACAAGTATATTTTAGTCGCATGTATGTTGGACTAATATATTTCTGTCGTAACAACATTCGATGCTTATTTTTAATGCATTTGTTTATTTTTCAATGGCAAATTCAGTGTAATCTTGTAAAGTCAATTACCAACGAACATACTTTAGTCGCAACGTGCTCGCAGATATGCTGATCTAAATGAAAAATTTCCAGGAAGCATCTGCTGAAGAACAGCTCAATAACCTTAAAATTAACTCCAGCGGGTCTTTTCTGCACGGCACAAATCACAATACACTGTTTCGTAATGCCCCTAATATATATCGGCCTCGGCATCGAGCAAGGTATCATCGCCGAAAAATCCCATTTCCGTCAGGAGACTTTCCCCATTTCCAGCAACAAAGTGCGAAGAAGGATTCTCTGCCCCCCCCCCCCACTCCCCAAACCCCCCATTCTCTTCTCCCTGGTGGTAGGCAAGGAAACGACCCCGCTGCTTTACCTCCCGAAAGGTACAAGACGAGGCATATTCAATTTAACGCTCTGAATAAATTCCAAAGCGTCGACGTAGTTAGCTCACAACTAAGGGCTCTAAGAACGCGAGCTAGCGTGTCGGCCATTTTTATGTCCATTAGCAGCATTCCGGATCCAGTGCGACTAACACCGAATGTATTGAGATGTCTAATTCAAAAGCAAAATACTTTCCAGCAAATCTTGATAAAAATCGAGCGATTGAAAACATTTACGGTATTTTAATGCAAAAAAGCATATTATCCTTTTAGTTTTAGTTTTCAGCAAAAAGTGATGCGTAATGTACTTCTTTTTCTTTTCTCAACATTTTTTCCCCGTAGTAGGGTAAGAAAAACCTAGCATAAAGGGTTTCTTTCATTATTATTTATTTATTTATGCATTTAGATTTTTTTTTAAGTTCGTAATGTAAATAGTTAAAAATAGATCTGTAATAGTGTCCTTATTTAAAAAATTAAAAATCAATCAATCCTCTTAAGCGCTAGAGTGCCACAGACAGTTACGCAGATCGGCAGATATGCAGATTGCCAGATACACAGATATACAGTCACGTCAAAATTATAAAAACCTTCCTTGTAGCTTCGGGGGCTAAAAAATGAGAGGGCGGATTGGGTGAAAAACTTCAATATAGAAGCAATTAGTTAATTGTAAAATCGTCTTAAGAATTCATAAAAATATTTCAGCCGATGTAAAATTATAAGTTTAGAAACTTGTTTAAAAGTGTGTGAGATATTTTGAAGATTTGTGAAAAAATCTGTAAAGTAAGGGATATTTCAAATGTAAAGTAATTTTACTCAACTAAAATAAACTCTGCAGTTGAAATATTATTATGTTATATCTGTCTAGTCGATTCATTGATTAATGCACACGATTTAAAACAATTCTAATGGTTCAGAATTTGCTATTGAAGTTATTTTTGTGCTGAAAGTTAAACTTTTTTTCTCTATTCAACAATTGAATACACATGTAATAAGTATTCCATATAGCTGGCTATATCCATATCTGTACTGTAAAAAAGTAGATAAAAACTTTTTCGTACGAGCACAGTTTGTAATCCTTCATTAAAACTGCTACATCTCGCATACTTTTATATTTTTTCACAAAAAATTCCACTGCTTGTAATATGTCATTGTTTAATGTATCTATTCCTTGGTACAATTTTCCTTCCATATATGTGACATTTTCATGAAAATGATTATAATAAAATAAAGAAGAAGAAAAATTTCCTTTTTTAGTTTAGAGTAACAAATTTTTTCTCCCTTGATACAATATTCATATATTATTCAGATAACAATTATTTATGTATGCAGTATTGTATCCATTAATTGAAATTTGGATTATAATATTACTTCAGCTAGAAAATATTATTTTTATGTAAAAATGATACTGAATTTTTAGAGGCCCTCCTCATGTTCTTCAGTACTTTTTTAAAAACAAGTTGAATTTAATTTATAAGCTTTGTTTTGCGAACATAAATCCTACTTTGATATTACTGTATATAATTACATTACATTATTTAAAAATATAATTTAAGTAAGATAATAATATATGTACTGACTTGTGTAGCTTTATTGTATATTTTAATACATTTTAGATCATCAGCGTGTTAATTTGTTTCAGCACTCCAGCAATTATTTTTAATAAAAAATATTAAGAGAAAGTAAAAACCTTAAATCGGTTCCGTATTGATCCAAATGCATTCTCAAAAATAAGACAACAGGAGATAACGAGATTAATTAAAGGAAGAAGAAAGCGTGCCCCATTCCGCAGGATATTTTAAGCAAATATTTCTCACACAAAGCAGCTACATTAAGGCTTAGCTTGAATGTTAATTTTCAAATTCTGTATTTTAAACATTTATAAGACTGCTTTTCAAAAAAAAAAAAAAACGCAACTGAGAAAATCATTGAGAAAGTAAGAATTTATATTTACCTCGGAGATATGAAAATAGGGTTCTCTGTTTTAACCGGCAAACAATACCGTACTTCATGTGACAATTCGAATCAGGCATAAGTCTCTAAATCCTCTGTCTGGTGGAAAAACTAACCTAAAATTTTTATATTTTATTTAGACAGAAATATTGGTGTGTCATTCCTTCCACTATTCAACTCCTCTAGACTTTCCCTTCTGTTCTTTTATTAGTTTTCTTCTTATTGTTGTTATTGTTAAATATTTATTGTTATTATTATTGTTATTCATATAATTTTTAATGTTATTATACTATGATAATTTGTATTATTATTGCTATTATTGTTCTTATCGTTGTTGTTATACTTTTTATTGCAACTATTGTTCTTATCGTTTTTGTTATACTTTTTACAGCTATTATTATTATTTCTATTATTATTTATTATTATTATTATTATTATTATTATTATTATTATTATTATTATTGCTGTTGTTGCTGCTGTTACTTTTATTGTTGTTATTGTTGATCCTTTTTTATGGTAGTTTTTATTTTATTATTATTATTATTATCATTAGTATTGTTATTATTATTATTATTATTATTATCATTATTATTATTTCTATTATTTTTAATTTTTTTTCTAACCCTCTGAATAATTCAGAAGGAAAGAGTTAACCTTGTAACTCTAACATGCATTTAAAATTTACATTGGAAATTCATGCTATGCTTCCGTTGACTTTTTCCAAAATATTTTGTCGATAAATCAAGTACCAAATTATTGGCTAATTCAATCCCAAATACAATTAGATTTATAATATTTGCGCTTACATTTATGTTAATAATCGACTCCGTATTGCAACTTTTGCAAACAAACAATAAAAGTTGAAATTGAATAACTCTCTACACTCAATCTTTCTCAACTTTAGCATTAGGGAGAATTGACCCTGGTTGAGTTCTCCCATATTGCTTCACAATTTACAAAACAAACAGTACAACATTGATTACAAATTTGTCTTTGTTTCTCCATATTGACTTATTGCCGCTCAACATTTTGCTAAATACTTTTCTTGACTCGCTCCATATTGTCTCGTGAAAGCTCCTGGTGCAAGCTATAAAGCGGAATCAAAAACCAATTGTAAAGATCTAAAAAGAAAACATTGACCAAAATTATATTAAAAGGTTTGTCTTTGTGTACTATATTCAAAAAAAAAATTTTTTTTAAGCCTGTTTTCGTTGTGATTTGTACACTTTTTTTTAAATTATTGTCATAATTTTTATTGGATTACTGTTTGACCTGCAAGCTTATTTTTTGCTTTTGAAAAGGGGACTCTTATAAACCTTAGCACATAACTGTAACTCTCATTATTATTTGCTGAAATCAAGCTATGTTATAAAGTTCGAAAATTAACAAAGAAAATTTCACTGACTCTAAATAAATTAAAATATTTTTTAGAAATTTTTTATTATTGATATTATAAAAGAATTGCACAACAATCAAAAGAACATAAGAAATGTGGTCTTTACAAGGTATTCGTGTAAGCTCTGGCAATCCAGTATAGTTTGGTGATCTCTCCACGTTTACGGGACTCTTAGTCAAGTTTTGGACAAAATTTTCTTACATTTGTTATTGATTAGTTTATGCAACGCTGTAACAAGTGTAAATTATTCAAACTTTAGAGTTTTTGAACATTCAAATCCTTATAGTACGCGTACAAACTTCTGAAACGCGTTGAGATCATATACGAGTATGCATCTGTAGTTATACAACTTTTGATCCAATAAGTGCTTTTTCAAGAAGATCCGATGACCCTTCTAAGCATACTGTAGGAGTAAGCATACTGATCTTTCTGGATAAAAATGGCGGCAGACTTTAAACAGGGCACTATTGAGGGGCCGGGCTGTTTTTCCACTGAAGAGTGAATTAAGGGGTTCTCTTCTCCTTGTTAGAGTTCATCATCGATTTTGAAGATGGGCGATCGCAATAGCACTGTGTCTGATTTTTGGATCTTCCCTCCCTCCTCTTCTGTTCCTCTTGTGCCAAGAGAACAGTTGGAGATGGGGCTCCTATACATATCTGACAGCTGACTTATCCGACATTTTGGTTTTGAAGTTCTGGCGTGGAGCACAATGGAGCCTCGGTAACTCGACAACACCCGGGACCACGAAAATATGTCTAGTTAAGCGGGTGTCAACTTACCTAGGTTCCATAATTTCAGCTTTGTAGTGTTTTCTGTATTGCTTATTCAATCGGGCTTATTATCGACGCTATAAAAAATAATTTCAGGATATGACTTTTCCTTTTCTTCCTTTTTTGTTGCTTGATAAGAAAATAACAAATAAATAGGAAAACTTTGAGTACCTTATTATTAATAAATCAATAATTTTTGAAAAGAGATAAGAGCTCCTTGTCAAAGAGAAATCCCCTGCGCACGCGCTGCCTTATTTCTCTTCTGGACTGACTTGGGTGCATTTCACCGACCCCTTCCTAGTCCTAGGACTTCACCAATAGCACAAAGAGTGATAGCTATTTCCTCTGGGTATTAGTTTGAATTCTCAAAAAGAACTCTTTCCCAAAATATATGAATTGGCTTACACTTACACAGCAAACTTCTCAGAAATGGTTAAAGTGAAAGAATATCGGGAGCAAAAAGTGGATTAAAATAGCAAATGGATGTCGACTTATCGAGGTTTCTGTAAATATGTGTCAAGTTAGAGAGGTTTGCACCCATTGAAATTAACATTGGGCCATTAGAAAACTACATGTTGACTTGCTGAGGTTGTCGAGTTACCAAAGCTCTACTGTATGTTTACAAAAAACGCGTTGATAAGGAATGGTATCTAAGCTTCAGATGTATTGCTTGATTGATGTTAGATCATTGTAGTCCTACAGCTAGTATTAAATTTAAGAAATAAGTTATCCTGCTAGGTTTGCTCAAAGTGCCCTTTTACTCAAACTCTGATCAGTTATTCTATACAAACTAGCAACCAGTTACTATTACAGTCGAACCCGCTTAATGGAATAACCATTTTTCCACGAAAAAATATTCCAATAAGCGGGATATTCCATAATCCGGGATGAAAATAATGCATTACAACGGTTTGGTTCATAAAAATGTAAGCGGGATATTCTTTTAACCGATATTCTAATAAGCGGGCTCGACTATATTGTATTCTAAAATGCTTCAAACAAGTGTGGATCCAAACGTCTCTCGGGACAAAAATGTCGGAAAGGTCAACCTATCCTCTCAAGGAGTTCTAGTTGGAAAGTACCACAATGGCAAAACATATCGATTCTCTGCTTCAACTCGCATTGTTCCTCCTCGGAAACTTTTATTTGAGTTTCTTCTCTCGATGTAGTTGCAGAAAAAGTCTTCGCTTCCAAAATTTAGAAGGCGTCGTGTCGTAATATTTACTAAAATCCAACATTTTCAAAATGTAAAAAATCTTTAATAAAAACTCAGGTGAAATCTCGTGATGAGTGCTGGGCTCCTCTTATTTGTCCATTGATTTGGTATTTCCTCTGCAAGCAAACGACTTCCCCTTCGAGGAGGAATGACTTCGTTTTCTTATCTGACTTTTGTCTCCGAAGCGACCTGAACAAGATTAATGTAATCGGAAAGCTGGAGGTTTATTGTTTTTGTTTCTGAACTGTTATTAAGCGTTTCGCATGTTAAAGGCCATTGCTCGAGTCTGATCAATCATGTGACGCGTTCATTTTTGCTACTTCGCTGTTTGTGGAGTCGGTGGAGTTCTTAAATCTTTTATTCGTCTGATGAGTTCTTTTGTATCTGTTTTGTATCCTTTTACTTAAGACACAAAATGTAAAGCAGAGATATTGTCGTCACTGAACGCACAAGATGACGTTTAGCTTAACGCCACTATTGATTAAAATTTGAACGAAAAAAAAACGGAAATAAAGCACATATTGTCAAGTAAAATCTGGAAATAGCTATTTCAAGGCTGCAGTGGAACCCCTTCTACCTTAAAGCAGGTATTACACTGTAAATACAACTGAAGTAGGGGAATGTGGGGGAAAGTGAAATAGTAAAATATTTTAAGTTTTCAGCGCCACCTAACTAAAAATATTTTAACTAAGTTCCTTGACGTAGAGTTGATTCCTTTCAAAAAATAAATAGCTCTAAAGATCAACGAAAAATAATATACAAGTCATTTTCAAAATTTGATACTTTCATTATAATATTCGTGGTTTTTCAAAAGTACTTGTTATTGTAAAATGATAAAATTTTTATAATTATCATTTTAAGTATTAATTGAGATCTACTGATGCCCAGTGTAGTCCTTATTTAGTTTGTTAGGCATGGTTTTATTTTAAATGTTCAATGTAATTCGTCAAGTGCACGCTCGGCAAAGTGGATGGGGCAAAGTGAAATAGCTTATTTCGCTTGCTTGTACATTCATTTACAAAATCACGTGCGTGTTTCTTCATTTCTTAATTTATTGATATTATTTTACTTATTACTGTACTTATGGTTTTTGTTCACTTATTTATTCATTCATTTACTTATTTTGTCAGTCATTCTCTATTTTATTCACTTACATTTTTTTTTCATATATTAATTCACTTATTTTTTCATTTATTTATTTATTCCTTTATTTTTTCATTATTAATTCATTTATTCGTTTATTTTCTTATTCATTTGAAGAAAATTACTGTAAATCATCTAATAAAAAGTATTTCACTACGAAATTTATTGTTTTGCTGCAGAAACGAGGGCGAGGTTTATTCCGAAAGCCACCAGTTTTGATGATAGTTCCATAAAGTAAGCTTCGGCGAAAGTGTACCTTTTGAAAAACAATACCCTTTAAAAAAAAAAAACGAAAAAATAGCTTGCATTTGAAGCACGTTTACTGTAAAGACGCCGCATTTTGTAAACAATGCGCTGAGATAATTAAAAGTGGTCACATGCATTAATTATTTGTCTTGAGCGAATTTTCTTTTTTCTGTTCTTTCTTACTCATGTTCATTTAATGAAACAAAGTTGCAGCTATCTTAAGTATACGAACAAAGCTTTTCTAATAGAAATCATAACCAAAAGCTGGTTTAATTAAAAATGCGAGCGGTGTTTTGTCTTGTGAAACGTTATGGTGCGGTGAAATTCCTTTTAATTATTTCTTGCTATCTAATTCGTAACTGAGCATACGAATGTAATGAAACAGCTACGGCAGAAAAAGGAGAGGGAGGGGGACCTCTCCTGTGTGTTCCAAGGTTAGGTTTTGAATCTAATATTTTGGTTCAAGTACCACACTTTGTGTGTGGGCACGCTAGGAGCAACCAAATAATGGGAAACATCCCTGATGGGAGATGCAGTTTGATGAAATTTAGTTTTTTGCAGATAATCTGGTATTTTTCTCTTCTTATTTTTTTTTTTTTTTTACTGCTTTCACTTAATTTCCAAGCTTTGGGTTTTATCAAAAGCGCTGTTTTTTTATTTTGATGAATTCCTGTCCTTTTTGGGAAGACAAAAGGCGGAATTCAAAATTGATTAATCTAGTTCGCAGAAAGAAAACTTAATAAAATAATGAGAGAATGCAAAAAAGTGAGGCCATTCCATAATGAAATAAACCTTTTCCTTCAGCTGCGAATAGAAGTTTGTTTTGAGTTTTGGGAGCTTAATGTTAAAAATCTAATCATCGAGGTGAATAGAATGCAACTAATCTTTTTGAGCACACTTTTTCCTTTAATCTAACGCGGTGTTTTTCTACATTATAAAGTGCAAAGCTTATATTTACAGTCGGTTAAAATTAAGCAAAATGAGTTATTTTTAAACGTAAAGATAGTTTTGTATTTTTAATTTTACATTGGATAGCTTTAAGAGTTTGTATTATAAATAATGCTAAGTAAATATATAGAAATGAGAAAAATGTACATAAAGGCTATCAAAACGTAGCAAATAAATATACGAAGACATAAACAGTTGACAAGGAAAATAGAAAAAATAAATGAAATGGTAAAGATGTATCATAATCTTTAAGTTAGTAAATAAATGTATAAACAGATATACGGAAGCAAAACCACTTAAATAACTGAAAATAAGAGTATGTATAGGGAAGATCAGGGTATTTAGGATGGGTTCTGGTAAGTGCGTCTACAGAGCAAGTGTGTCCACTAAGAATTATATGAATACTTACTATTATGAATACTTCTGCCACACATCGAATATGTTAGGTAAATATCTAATGATAATTCTTATAGGCAGAGATCAACCCTGGTTTCGGCAGATGAAACACAATTAGGAATAACTTAAATATCTTCTAAAAACGTTTTGAAATTTAAGACTTGCATAAAAGATATTTTAAATTTAACATAAAAGTTTCGCTTCAATTATACTGTTAAAAACTATTCCAAAAGGTATTTAAACCCATAATATGTATATGAGGCATGCAACAGTCGTAAATTATAACGAAGATATGAAAATGACTGTTTCTGTAAGAATGGCCCATGTATATTACCATATGTAAGAATAAAACTGAGACGTTTGCAAAAACGCAATTCTAAGAATTCAAACATTCTCTTTTCCAAACCTCAAAAAACCTAAAACCATGAAATTCCAGAAGATGCAGGTTGAAACACTTCAAACTTTTGTATGAGTTAATTATTCAGTGATACTTACGTGACAGCAATAAAATTTGGCTAGATCCATGAAGCAAAATCTGAGAATTATACTGTTTCCACCACTGAGGTTTCCAGAATTAAACCCAAATAACTCAAAACAAACTGGATCAGTATCACTGGAGAACACCAAGCTGCACTGCTGCGCTAATGTGCCCCATATATTAAAACACATAATTTTCTTTACCAACGTAACTTATGAATTTCAAATTTCCTTAAAATTCTTTGTACAAGAAACTGATATGCATTCTTACGATCTTAACATAAAAAGATTTTCTTTCCTTTTTTTTTTACAAGAATTACTTTTAAACCCTTTTTATCTAAACATGCTGCCTCAATTTAAAACATTATCTTTTTTTTCTTTTGTTTCTCTTGAAAACTAGATTGAAAAATTTTCTACATAGCCAAGCATAAAAGAATTCGCTTATAAAAAGAGTGAAAGCTTTGCATAATAAATTAGATTTGATTTTATTCCCTTAGCGGAATCTTTTCACTGCTTCTTGAGAGGACGTTCTTTTTTCATTGCAAAAATACCAAGTTTTTCTGCAGAGGTCTGAAAACTAAAGAAGATGAACTTTCTGCAAAAACAAGCCAAAAATAAATTTGTTTCTGATGAAAACACTTAAGTGTGAGCAATATTTATATTATTCAGCAGTTGCAAAATTGTGTCCAGAAGTAGTAATTCAAAGCATCAAACGAACTATTTAAGTTCTCTGATAATATTTTCTATCTCAAAATGTAAATAAAGACGCATTCTGCCCTGTAAATTACTACGTAATAATGTATTGAAAATGTAAGTAATTGAATTAAGTAAATTTACATTTTAAGTTCCTTCGTAAAATGTCAATAGAATAACGTTCTACCATCTAAGTCACTATCTTAGAACGCGATAAACACTGTAAACACTGAATATGAAAAGTACAGTAACATTTTAACTAGCTACTTAAACTGTAAATGCAAAAACGTTCAATCATCTAAATTATTATCTTGTAATGATGTACTAAAACTTGGAACAATGTAATAATAACATTGAACACAGTGAATTTTCATTTCAAGTTACTACCCAGAACTCCTTATGCATAAATATTCTTTCACTTAAGTTAACTACGTAAATCACACACTAAAAGTTGTTAGTAATACATTTACATTATGGTTGACAACTCAAAAAGTAAATGTAGAAAAGTTATATTACATTTAATTCATTACTTAATGATGCTCTAAAAACTGTACGAAAAAAAATGTACACAGAAACGTTCTATCATTAAAGTACTATATAATGGTGTCTTGAAAATTGTACGTAAAGGAACTAGGTACATTAGAATTTAAAGTAACTACATAAAATACGAATCGCAAAAACGTACAATCACCTAAATTAATTAAGTTTCAATTTTCTGAATATTAGAACATTAGAAAAATAAATTTCGTTTTGTTTCTTGAAGTAAAATGTATACGTATCTTTACGGGTTCAGTATTCCATCAGTATTCAATTGTACCCTTCAGATTGTTTAAAGGACTTTCTATATTGGTATTACAAACAAAAAATGGTAATACTACAGTCTCGTAATGTTTTATAAAGTATTAAACCTTAGTTAATGGGTCATATATTTCATAATGGTGTTCCTTTTATCTGCTTTAAAGGGGCATTTGAAATAGGCTTTAAGATTCTATAATAAATTGCTATACATTGATGCAGACCAGTCTCTTCAATTAAGGAGTTTCGCATGAACTTTAATGATCGGTGGCTACTTATCGCTAAATAATAAAGCATCAGTCAGGACTGGCCCGTAGCCAAGAATAAGTTAGGAAAGAATTCTTAGGTCCGAATTCAAGTGAAACACCATTGCACTCTCTTCGAAGCGATCGCAATAGACCACAATTGCAATCGCTACTGGAAGTCGAATTACGATAGAATCGTATCTCGTAGCGATTGTAACGCTTCACTTGAATTCAAATTTGGGAATTTGCGATTGCATTGGTGAGTTGCGATCGTACGTGTTTTACTTGAATCCCGTACTTAGTGTCTTCAAACTCCAAAGAACCTAAATTTGATTTAAAACATACTCTCTATTTGCAACGTAGTGCTGTTACATTTTATCTAATCAAAATGTCAATATCTGAATCCAAATCTAAAATCTCTTATTGCTTACCTCCTCCTAAAAAAATTCACGCACATACATCCATACATACATAGGTAGGTTTCTAGACGCAACTCCTGCGAAATTCAATATTGTCAAGATTGAACACCTTAATTGGAAAAGCAAAATCATGTTTAAAAAAAAATGCTAGGCAATTGTGATACAGGTTATAGGGGGCCTCCATGGCCGAGCGGTCAGAAGTACTAACTCTGACAGCTGCCTGCGAGCAGCAAAGAAGGTCATGAGCGTGATTACCACCTTCGCCTTCGATGTTATTTCCTTCTCTTAGTGGAGTAAATTTCCTTTTAACTTGTGGTATCTGTGTTGCGTAGTACCCATTGTAGAGAACAATAAAATGTCTGATTCACTTTTGTAAATTGTATCATGACCCCTTCTCGTTCTCGTTACAGGCTTCACGCAAGAAGGGCCCCAGCACTTCACGGCAAACCTGGGGGAGGATGTGATCCTGCACTGCGCTCTCGAGTTCCCGGAAAACAGGCCCGTGCCCTACGTCATTCAGTGGCAAAAGCAGGGTATCAAGATCCCCATCTACATCTGGTACGACGGATACCCGCCCCACTCCGGAGATGGCTACGAAGGCAGGGTTTCGCTTTACGAGTTGGCCTCGCTGAATCTCACGAACGTGCAGGAGAGCGACCAGGGCTGGTACGAGTGCAAGGTGTACTTTCTCAACAGACCCCCGGATTCTCCGAAGAACGGCACCTGGGTGCATCTCGATGTTCATGGTGAGTCCAACCTCTCATATTTCATTTAAATGTACTATCTGATCTCCTTAGGTAACACCTTCCTCGCATTTACGCATGCGTCATATTTTCTCTGATCTCACCAAAATAGTGGTAAGATAACAATAAGGGAAAGAATAATAAAAAGCATTTTGAACAGTATCAAACAATGTGGAACGATGCTAATTTCAAATACATGCTTTAGTTGAGTATGTTAAAAGGATATAGCAAATGCAGGTTTTAAATTGAAAACTTCGGATTGTTATCACCCACAACCCACCTACCCTTTTTTAAGTAGAACTGTTCCCGAGTGTCAGGCGCGGCTTTCACGGACAAACAGTATAGTGCTCAACTGATAAGTAAATCTCCGACTTAACAATGTTTACTCTTTTTTACGGGTAATTGGAACGAGTAATTGGCACTGAGTTTCGTTGGGTTACTTTCTCCAGTCGCTTTGAAAAGTACTCCAACTCAAATCCGCGGCAATTATCCTCTCCTATTACCCAAAAAGAGAGAAACATTGTCAAGGTCAGAGCTCGAATTTCCTGAGGAGCACTATAGCACAGTTATATTTACTTTGTAAGAGATTGAATGAATGCAGCAGAGGATAAATTAAGGAATTCTGTCCACTGCCCCAAATAGTTTGATTCTGATAAGAACAAAATCCTTTGGCTAAAATAGGAGTGATTAAAATTGTTTTGGATGGTTTACATCGTGTCAGTTTACTCTGTCATTGCGCATTTGGTGATAAGTATAATATTAGATCTGCTTGGTTGGAATGCACTCGTCAGACGGCATTTCCATTTTAAAAACATTTTGAATGTTCGAATCTACCCTACAATGTACATATTAAATCACCTGTCAATTTCTGACACAGTAAACTGAAATAAATATTTCAAGGAACTATAATGTATTTGATGGCGCATTAGTTTCCGTTTGTGGCGGCACTATGTTATCAGTGGTACAACACTGCACATATTCATTGCTGGAAGCAACACATACTGCCGTGCTAAGCACTAAAGTCGTATCTGCACTTTTTAACGAAATTGAGTTATCGCCACCAGGTGTTTCTTAACGTATTTTAGCTAAATACAAAATTATATGATCATTTGAGAACGGGAAATATTTTTTTAAAAAGTTTCATCTGAATCAAATGCATGGTGGCGCAAAACTTTGAAGAGTAATATCACAGTTTGAGCTGAGTTGCAGATACCACTTTTGCGCTTAACACGGCAGTATAAGTATGAGGTCCTTGAAGTTGGGATGCTTTCCCGATATCGGTACAAGCCAGAGCTTTAGTTTTGAAAAATATTATTCAACTCCAGACATCTCACATTGTCGAGGCTTTTTTCTTGTAGATGGGAGCATTTTCCACATGGACAAAAACTCCAAATCTCAAACCAGTAAAATATGTTTCAAATGGGGTAGAAAGAACCTTTATAGCTGTTCTCCTCGCGAGACCCCCAAAGAATAAAAACCCTTTATTTTAGAGTGATTAGAGTTGTATCCAAAAACATTTTTCTACACGTACACTAAGAAAAGGAAATTATTTTTCTAATGCATGCTTTCATTTTTTTCTTTATTTATTTTTGAATTATTTTTGCTCATTTATTTATTTTTTATTTATTTTTCTTACTTTTTTAATTATCATTGTTAATGCGGTTCCTATTGTTAAAATGTTTTCTAAAATACTATTACATAATTTAGTGAATTTTAATGATCAGACAGTGGAATATAAGCTAAATAGCTTGCAAAAACAAAGACGGTGAATTGTTATAATTGAAGCTTGTTTAACCCTACACTGCATGATTTTTTATATTTCGTAGAAAAAAATATATGTGTTTGTCAATGTAATAAGAAAACATGGAAAAATATTTAAAAAAATTTAACTCTAAATTTTCACCCCTTTCTAATTAAAAATAGTTTTGTTGCCAAATGGCTACACCATGCATTCAACAGATAAAAATGATTGTAAATGGTAGTTTTGAAATTAGTTCTTTTTTGTAAAAAAATAGAGGAATTGAACATTTGGTGCACTGTACTCTTGTAATCCTTTACATTTTGACATTTTACATGATTTTTTATGTGTACTTGTTCTTTCCGATGATCAATTCTGTCAAATCTGATGTCTTTTGGAGGCTCTCTCGTGCAAGCTTTCTTTCTTTTCTCTTTTTTTTTTAGTTTGTTACTCTAGTTCATCTGTAGCTAATGGTCTCTTTTTAATACGCTTTTATTAATTTCACATGTGGGTTCGTTTGTATGTATGTATGTATGTATGTATGTAACTCTGAATAAAAGATAAAAGTTACGTTCTTTGCAAATATAAAAGTAATATATTTAATATTATTTTTAATACTAAAGGCTAAACTGTATTGCATATTGATGTATTATAAGTACATCTAAACTTAAGTGCGGATATTCAGTAGTTTTGAAAATCAGAGGGAAACCCACATTCCAATGTAAAAGCGTATTTTTTAGTTTTTTTTCAAAACCATATTTTAAAATTATTAATGACTTTACTTGTCCGTGTAAGCACAACATTTGTGCTAACTGAAATCTAAAATGAGCACGTTTTAAAGGCTTTTCCTTATTGATTTTTTGTTTGTTCACTCTGTTGAACATCAACTAAGCATTGATAATTGCGAGGTCTTATAAACGGTAGAACAGCCGAAAGTACCACTTTTGGGTCCGCATGATTATATTATACCTTCCAAAAAGAGAAAGTAGCTAGCGCGAAACATAAACAAAGCACATACTTCATGAACTATAGAGATGAATCGAAGTGTTCTCTGGATGCTTACTGCATAATGTTGCCAAATGGCTACAGACGTGTATTATGTCCTAGATTTTTTTCAAATAATTATTTTGATGTAAAACGCATCTTAAACGAAAGCTAAATGTTTATTTTATTCATGTTATTTTTTTAAAAGACGAAGAAAAATATTTCATTGTAAAAAATAATTTCAAAACATGGTAGTTTGAGTGATTTTAAAAGCTATCCATATGGATTCATTTAAGAGCATGTAACAGACCAGTGCTGCCATGTATGGAGGATAAATGGTGATAATTGCTTTAAATATACCCAATACTTGCTTTTTATGCATTGAGTTGCCTTATAACTACATTCTGCTATTCATAAGGAGGACAAATTGTCCATGTAGCCAATTGGCAACACCATGCAGTGTAGGGTTAAGGGAAGGGATTCTTTTAGTTCTAAACAAACTACCAAGTAAGTAATGGATCTTTTAACAGCTTATGTCTACATTTTTACTCATGTGCGTAGACTTATTTATTTTAACATTATAAAGAAATTGAAACAATAAATCCACTCCAACTACCTGACAAGTCCGATATGAAATTTTTGATACAAATCAGAGACAACATTTCTTAGCTATTGAAAGAAATATGGTTGCGAACATTTTTTTCAAAAGCCCAAAAACGTTTTTTTGCTTGTTCGTTACCTTTATAGATATTGACACCCTCCCTTAAAAGCAAAGGTTACCGAACCCTGTCTCACACAATATTGATGGCTTTGTTCAAAAGAACGCAAAGAAACTATTCCTTTCCTTCTCCTTCTTACGTTATTTGAAAAATATCTTCTTGGATCACAGCTGAGCTTTTAACTTCAATCAAAAGTAAAAGATTCAAAACGTACCCAAGAGGCTCGAATTTCTCGTCAATTACTATTTGGAAATCAAAAATGAAAAGCAGGGAGCGAATTCGAACGTTCTTTCAAGGACACTTTTTGCTGATTTTTGTCTTCGCGCACATCCAAGTTTCGGGGATTTCTGGGAAGATGATTTATTGGAAAATGAAATGGTTACGATATGTGATAGTTTTCTTATTGAATTCATGATAGAAAGAAATGTGCATGAGTATTATATTTTCCGTTTGTTTAACACAGGTTTAAAGCAGTTTTTCATGTCGTAATCAGGAAAAATTCTGTGCATCAATTTTGTAAAATTGCACTTTCATAAAAAAAAATTCCGTTTCTCCTATAAAAAATATATATAACCGATTCCATTCGCTTATTAACTATTTTTTGTTCAGATTATTTCTGTTTCGCTGAATCATGAAAAAATATCTCAATTTTATTTAACCGTCAAGTTTAAGTTGAACAAATTTGAAACACATCAATTGTTTCTTGAGCTTAAAACAAATTTTTGAAACAAAATATCGAACAAAGACTGTCTGAGCCTATTCTTGATCTTCTGAAAAAAAACCAAGACAAGAATACTACAGCAAGAATATTATCAGTAAAAGTTATTAAAACCGTTAAAAATGCTTTTTGAAACTGATTCGTATATTGCATTTGTTAAGGATGTATCGCTGATTGTTAACCCATTAATGCCTGACATTTTTTTTTTTCAAAGATATTTTATATATTGGTTACAAACAGTGTTTAATGAACGAGAAAAATAATAAAAAAAATATTATGTCAAAAATAATTTTTTTATTAAGGGAAAAAAAATCGTCACTTAAAAGTTACGATAGACCCCTGAGGGTACATACTTTTTTTACTAAAATTTTTTAGTAACAAGATCAAAGTTTAGATCAAAATATAACTTTTATTAAAATTTCTAAATGCTTGTGATAACTAAAAGACATATGAAAGGCCAGGGGGAAAAAGATGAAAGTCACTTTTTCGTCAATTTTGAGATATTAGCGATATCTAGGGGCTATGAAGGAGTAATATCATCTGGTAGAACAACAGGGGGGGGGGGGAGATGAGAATCGACCGAAATGTACATGAAGACTCGATCAACTACAAAGGGAGTTACGAGAAATCAAATTTTGTTCTTCGTTGTTCTCGAAATCGCTTTTTGGTCACTTTTATCTTTTACCCCCTGGCCCTTCATATGTAAAAAAGATCCAGCCAGAAATCAGGTTCTGCAATTGTTAAAGACAGATACATGTAATTATCTTTTTAATTTGGAAAGATTCATGTTTGATGTAGACAACGTTCGTCTGTTCAAATGTCTATTGTTACTGAATTTCCCAAGTTTTACAAGTAATTCCGACAGCAATTGTCAAAAATAATGACCATCATTAGCCACTGAAATCACTAGTATTTTTAATTACTTTTGTAAAAAGTGTTTAGGAACAAAAAAAAAAAACTGCCAATTTATTATCACATTAATATATACCAATAAAAAATAATTATTTCTTTGAAATCCACAAACAATTCCGTTTGCACAACTTACATACGTATTTGATTTTGGAATAGCGAAAGTAGGCTCGAGCCTTCTATCATTAATATGAATATTTCTTTTATAAAGAATCAAACAAAATGAACTTGTTTCCTAAATAAAAAACTGAGTTCTCGTATTTAGCAGGCTTTTCAATAATA